>JASDQU011378999.1:5089-23928 GCA_032191745.1 Picea mariana | reverse complement strand
CACCCACTAGAAGGAAGAACCAACTCCCTGAATATTCCAGCACCAAATTCCTGAATGTTCCAGCACCAACTGGATTGAAGCAACAACTTCCAGTTACACATGCTCCAACCTGCATAACAGAGAACACTAGTTCTCCCTTACACCTCCCTGCCACCCTGGTTTCTCTGGCTGCAACCAGATGGAAGCTACAACTTCCTGTGTTCAAGCTCCCACTTGAACCTTTGAGGAAAACAGTCCTCTCATGCACCTCCCAACCACCCTTGAATATAAATGGCTAAATAAACATTCAACTTTACTGATAAATCAGGTCTTACCAATCTTTCTTTGTTCTTTAAATCTGGTCTTCTGCACACTGTTCTGCAGCTCTACTCTTCCTCTGTCTATTCAGCAGGTATGATCTGCATCAACTCGTGCTCTCATTCTTCTCTTCTTCAACTCTCTATTATTATGCTTTTCATTTCATCTCACCCTTCACATATGCTCAATCTCCTCCTGCGCATCCTCTTCTTCTCTATTCTTACAGTTTCATTCTTTTTCACTTACAGAACAACCAACCCGACACAGTCTATTTCATCTTCTTTTATACACACGAAACACGACGGTTCAACTTCCCAACTCCTTAAACAAAATGTCGACAACTGTTTAAGCAACTAAAACGATAATTGATTCGTAATCAAGAATCCATTTTGTTTAGCACAATCGTAACTGATGAGTTACCTGTGTATGAAGAAACAGTAACCCTTAGATCTCATTCAAGTCTATCTTCACCGTTGGATGAACTTTGTCACTTCATGCCGCGATCTCTGAAGCTTTGATACAAATCTTTTCTATGCTAGCTCCTTCCCCCACGTGACCACACGTGGTGACCACAGGTTTCGCTAAAAGTCACTGCAAACTCATGATCTTCATTGACCCTGATCGACGGTCCATGATCTCGATGAATCAACGGTCCAGATCTTTTCAAGATCTCGCATCTCGTTGTTCCTTAGTTGGAGGTTCTCGTCACTCCAAGTCACGATAAGCGAAGCTCCGAGATGGAGCTCAGATCAACGATCCACGTTCTTGGTGATCCGATGGTCCTGATGAGCTTCGCCTATCGCAACTTGGAATGTCGAGAACCTTCACCTAAGGAAAAATGAGATGCGAGGTCGTGAAAAGATCAATGGAGCTTAGATCAATGATCCAGAATCTTGGTTTATTGACGGTCCAGATCTCTTCGTGAATTCGTATCTTGCAGTTCTTGTGATGAAAGGTCTCATCACTCCAAGTCACGATAGTTGAGACTCCGAGATGGAGTCGGATCAACAGTCAAGATCAAACCTTGATCTGACGGCTAAGATCAAACCTCGATCTGATGACTAAGATCAAACCCCGTTCCTTTGACTTTCCAGTCAGTGACATGACGATCTTTCGCCACGTGTCCTCTTGTTCCAATGGACCACGATTGTCATATCTGCCTTGCAGCTTCACCATATCTAACGGCTATTGGTCCTTCGTACTTCCCCCAGATCCTATGGCCCAGATCTTCTCACAATTTCGCCACTTCGCCGTGTGAGTTCTCGACACCTTCAAGTCCTGATCTACAAAACTCCGATAAGGAGTTAAATCAACGATTCAGATTCATTCTCGAATCAATGGCTGCGATTGAATCGCGATTACACCCGCTTCTCCTTGTATTTTAAAGAGCGTGCAGTTTATCCTTGATCCAACAATGGTCGGACCCTACACTCGGATCTGACGACTAAGATTTGTCTCCCTCTTCAACGATCAGAGATTCTTCTTCAACCTTTCGCTCATTCACTGCCTTCAATCATTCACTCCTGTCGATCATTCACTTCTCTGAACTTGTCTTCTATTTGCCTTTCATCTTCACTGTTGCCATCAACTTCTTCAACCTTTCGCTCATTCGCTGCCTTCAAATTCACCTTTCTGAACTTGTCTTCTGTTTGCCTGTCATCTTCATTATTGCCATCAATGACAAGCATTCGCTGTTGTTAACTGTCTGTTAAATATTTACCAACAGAAAACTTAGATGTCATGGGTACATGGATTTGGGATACTCGGGGTTTTTCAAAGATGTTGATATGAAAAAAAGGGTGTATTCCCCAACCAAGGGCGACATGGGTTGCTTTTTCAAGTAAAAGAAGGCCATCGGGGATGAAAAATAAAAAAGCTATGTATATGTTGGAAACAAGGGATTTATACAATTAGCAAAGAAATAAAGAATAATTTGGATTGAGTATATAGATATAAAAATGGATGCCCTGGTGAAAGATGGCTTGGCCTATTTAAGGCATGAGTTTGTGAAAGAGAAATGGTGGAGGTTGGGGGCCCCATGGATGGGTTTCTGTATTAGGTAAATGGATGGAGGACAATATGCAGATGGGAAAACTTATGGTGGATGAGATGGAGGGATAATGTAACTATGGGGGTGCAGTCAATAAAACCAAGTGTAGGATGATATGACTTGGGAGTCCATTGGGAAGTTTAGAAATATGATTAGAAGAAGTATGGGGTTCATTCTCGGAAGTGAAAAATACTATTGAGACTCCCAATCCTAAGGGGTGTAATCAGCATGAGTGTCAAGTTTCCAAGGAGAACTATGAATGGGACAACTCATGTGGGGGGGAGTGTTATCGATTGGCAGTACCAAAATGTGGTAGAGGTAAATATATTGCAAAGTCGGATGTAGGGACCTAAAGGAAAATTTCATAGGGTGTGAATGGGATATGCAATTGTTTACAGAGGGAGTAATTGCAT
The DNA here is from genome assembly GCA_032191745.1 of Picea mariana. Lineage (NCBI taxonomy): Eukaryota > Viridiplantae > Streptophyta > Pinopsida > Pinales > Pinaceae > Picea > Picea mariana. The sequence continues at coordinate 21,168 of JASDQU011378999.1, read as the reverse complement.
GCCATTGTTGAAAATATACCTGAAGGGGTTGTAATCTTGTTGAACAAGTACCTGCACACATAAAAAACCAAATACCCAACGTGAACAATATCTGGCGATAAAGAACATATAACATCTATTTGATAAAACTGAAAGTGAGCATGCATGCCTAAACGTGGCATGAGAAAAATGCTCCTCCTGGGAAAAGTGCAGATGATAACCTAGGGAATGTGAATGTGTAGCTGGTTGGATCAGGATCTCGTGGCTGAGAATGGATCGAAAAATGGAGGCTCTGGTCTCTTATAGAAGAATGTGGAAGTTGGGAAAAAGGGTCTATATATGGATGGTGGGCCCACAATGCCACCTCATTTTCACCTGACACTATTGTCAATCTGGCAAGAGAGTTGTGAAGTGATTTGGAGATTACAAGAGCATGGGGCTTCCGATCTGGGAGTTGCAAGAGACAGGTTAGTAACCTTATCATCCTGTATTTTTTGAATTGGATGGATGTTAGGTAGGGGTTGTATGGAGGGACGTGCATGGGTTTTTAAGGGTAGGTGCCCACTAGTGTGCAGGAAAATGGGGAATACATGTGCATGTGTGCACAGGTACTACTTGGTTTCATGCACATTATGTGGGGGTTTTTACCAAACATTCGCACATTCCTAAATGTGTGGATGTGTTGTGAAACCTTGTGCATAATGTGCAGCTATGTAGCTAACAATCGCGCATATGGGTGCCTGGGTAAAAATACAGACGCTCATTGGATGCACGCCTTTTTGATGGTTAGTTGTGCACCCTTGCACGTCTGTGGGTGAGACAGTCAAGCATTAGTCCAGAGCAATTCAAAAAATAGTAGCGCATATATGCACAACTATATGGCAAAAATTCGTGCACTATGTGCAGGCTAAGGGGTGTATGACTTTTTGATGTTTATGATTTTTTATGGATGATGTGGCTGATCAGGTGTTTATGGGTGAATGCAGGTGATCAACAGAGTCTTGAGAATGATGTCGGTCCACTGGTGAGAGCAGTATTGGGACCAATTGAGAGAGGCTGTGAGGGAGCATCCTTTAGTACGCAGACATTTGGTAGCCTGTGAGTTGCTAAAGTTTTTCGATTGTCCTTTGATACAGTCACAGGAATTTTTACTCCAGCTTTTTATTCTGATGTGGAGCACTGATCTACAGTGCTTCGTCATGGTGCAGGGGAGTAGATGACACTCTCTGTGGCAGAGGACATCTAATTTTTTACAGGACTCCCATTTCGGGGGAGGTTTTTGGTTGTGGATCCCCATCTACTAGTGGAGGACAGGGTAGAGACCATCATGGCACGACATTGTTCCAAGCCGAACCCGATGTCGAGTTTGGTCGTGCAAATTGAGGAACTAGATGACCTACTGACATATTGCATCGTGGCTATGGTAGTGAGGATATATGGATCCTTAGGCACTCATCACATCACAGGTGGGCAGTTGAGAGTAGTGGAGGAGGTCTTGGATAGAGACCTATTTTCATGGTGATCAGAATCTGGACCAGGGGTCTAAAATTTGCTCAAAATTCAAAGTGCTCGGAATGCGACGAAAATGGTGCCATTGCGTCCGTCTCGTTCTCCTGATTCCGGCGGTATATTTATTTTCGCAAACGGAGTCTGTATGGAGAATTTATCGCGATCTGTTCGCTGAGCCAAACAGGGAAAATTTTGATGTTGACTGGGTAGGCCGTACAGCTGACGTGGCAAAGGCCGTACAGATGACGTGGCAGGCCATACATTCCATATGATGATGTGGCAGCTCCAGGGTGTGACACGTGTCATGCATTTTTGGCATTTTCAGCGTACGATTTGACCAATCTTGAAGTGACACGTGTCACCACTGGAAGGGTGACACGTGGCACATGCTGACGTCAGCATCCTACGTGGCTTGGGGTGACGTGGCAGAAAACATGGAAATTTTTAATTGGTTGTCTTTGGACGAGTCAGGTGGCGACACGTGGCATGATTATGTGCAATGGAAAGGTGCAAGGGCTTATCCCCAGCCCGAGGTTTCATCGGCCAACACATATGACCCTACCATTCACCATTTGATAGCGCGCGGGAGTGTTTGTTAATTCGACCCGTGGTCCTATTGTTACCATACAACCATAACTCAGCACGGGGTCAGTGTTACACTTTAAACACGGTTTATTGTATTGTTATTTGTAACCGATTCACATTTAAAATGGCGCGCGGGGGGTGTTTCGAATAGCCCGTGGTTATGTTAGCATAACATATGACCAGAACTGTTGGTGTATGGCACGCGGGCCATACCTTTGTTTATTGGCGCAGTGGTAAACGTATACAAAGCCACAGTTATATTACATGAGCCATATGACCCTTGTCATATGATTGCGCGGGAGTTACATTTAAATTGCTGGCCCGTGGATTTATGTGTTTTAACCATATGTCCATACATTTGTTAAATTTTGTATGCGCGGTTTGGATATTAAAACATAGCCCGTAGTCTCGGTGTGTTAACATATGACCAAACCATTGTTTAAATGCGTGCAAGAATTGTGTTGGGTTTTAAACCACGTACCCGACAGTTGTCATTTCAATATTAAACCTGGCAACGGTTAGCTTTTGGTGCACGGGACGTGGACATATAGTCCCCCATGCGCCCAACACCTCCGTCCTCAGGGGCTATAGTTGCACTAACGGTGCGACATTTTGGCACCATTTTCAGAACGCGCGTGGGTGCTGGGTTTTGGTGACCGAAAACGCTCAGGGCTGGGTTCATTCACCCAGAGGTGCAGAATGGCGAACAGGTAACAGAGCTTGAAGGGGAAAAATGGCAGAAGCCATAACTTTTGGAGTTTTTGACCAAATCAGGTTCTGTAAAAGCCCAGCTAGGGGTTTTTGGACGTTTTGAGTCCAATGGTGATGTTTTCACAGAAATTTGGAGACTTATAATGCAGGTTTTTAGCCAGTGAAGTTTGAGGAAGCTCCAGGAAGCTTGAAGCCCTCATTGTTTGAGGCATTGCTCAGATGAGCACATATTCATTTTCTGAGACTGAATAGTCATTATTAACTGTTTATTATGCTCTGAACACATTTGGATAGGTTTCATATCCATTGGAGGACTTCTACAGGTATTTTTTCTCCATTGAATCTCAGGGAAGCTTGGAGGTCACATGTAGAAGAGGTCATTACTGGATGAGCCATTGTCCATTTTCAGAGTTCAAATAGTCAATTTTGGGGTTTTTGTGTATTCTGAACCCAATGGTACAGTCTGTAAATCCATTGGAGTTGAGCAGAAGATTGTAAAAGAACATTTGACAAACTAATCCCAGAGAGCCAAGTCCATTGAAGGAGGCTCAAGGAGATGTAGCCCAGAGAGGGGTGAACTCCTTTATCATCTTGGTATTTTTGTGATTTTGATGTGTTATTTGCTGCACTTTATATTGCTGTGTATTTGTTTATAACACATATTTAATCTTCTAAAAGAACATTCCTCACACATGCACATTGCAAAGAAGAAGCATAAACCAAACACATAAACCAACTTGCATATTTGAACACATGAAGCAAGGTCCTGTTAAAGTTTATTTTATTGAGGTAGAGGGTGCTTGCATAGCATAACAAGTCAGCCTTCTATTTTCAAATCACATGGGGTGTGTTAATGCACACCCGGATGGTGTCTCAGATAAACCAGTGTCAGCGTGCCGATTCTGGTGACTTTGCCTTCGAGTCAGTCTTGGTGGCTTGCTTATTGGAGAGGGTGCCTCTATTGTTCCCTCGGATTCTATTGGCACCGGCATTGCTGTGATAGCCTTGATTGATGTGGTGGTCACATGTTTTGGATAGACATGGAGGAGAGGATGGTGGCCATTACTTTATGGCCACAGTTTCTCGAGTGTGGTGGTAGATTCCATAGGAGATTCTACGATATCCATACATTAGTATGGACTAGAGATAGGACCCCCACATGGTACTACCTTCTGGGGAGGACTGGGACCATAGAGGTATGTGTGTTATTTGTATTTTTTATTTTGGTAGATAGCGTTGATCAGACATGTATATGGATGCTGACACTATTTATGTGTTGTTTTGTAGATGTTGGACCCCAGGGTTGAGAGGTGGAGGTCGTCTAGGATCCGTCTGGATGGGAGTCAGCTCGACAGGAGCCCACAAAGGCGATGGTTGGGCAGAGGCGCTAGCGAGATGATGTCAGTGTCGGGTCGTCTAGAGAGCCACAGGGAGATGTTGCAGCCATATTAGAGGATCTACGTCGATGATTCGAGTGACTCCTTCATGGTGTTTCAGAGGACGTATGGGTCCAAATCCAAGATGATGAGGTATTGGACCAGTGTGTGGGAGTACTGATAGAGTGGTGGGTTTTTATCCGCAAAACGACGGTGGCGGGGGAAACTATAATTGTTTGGTTGCCTCCGGGAGCTGGAGGGCCCCCAGCTGGTGGGGCACCGTCGGCTGACAGGGTACCTGGGGGGGGTATATAGCGGCACCTTGAGTGACGAGATGAGACATACAGGCTTTGGGGACCAATTTTGTACAGGTTATTTGATACCCAGTTTTGTACTCATAGGGATGATGAGACTCGTGAGCCTACAGACAATTGTATATATATATTTTGTAAAACATTTATGACCTTTATGATATATATGGTGGATATATTGTTGACCATGTGTGTCTTTGTGTTTTGTGTTTATGATTTATGATGTCTATTGATATCTTTTGACAAATGTATCATGCTATTATATGATGTTGTTGATGTGATAAATGCCAATATAATACTAGGTTAGCCATGTGATATGTTACTTGATTGAGGTTTCTGGAAATATGTGTAAATGTGATGGAATCAAAGTTGCGAGATAGGAGTCTAACTTGCAGGTATTTGCAGAAGAGAAAAGGATCGTGAGTATGATACACGTTGTTGAGTTGCAGGATGACAAGTTGGTAATCTAATAGAACGCTAAGGTGATGAATGTGGCGAAGACTAGCCTCAGCAAGAAGACCATTGAAGGCGTCATATTCGACTTGGTTTTTGGTGGCCGAGCTTAAGCATATTCCACTGGAATGGAGTAGTATATGTGAGGGGGTATAGAGGGACAAGCGGCCGAAGCGATATTTTGGGTCCAACGGCTGGCACCGTCGGCATAACCAATGTGGGAGGTTGATGGATGATGCATCTTTCAATAACACGGGTGATAGATCAGACATGAGGAGTGGTGGTAGTAAAGAAGACTAAAAACTCTACAAATGTGTACAAAGATAAACCTAAGGTAGGGGGGCTATGCTTAGGTGTAAAACTTCCTCAAGTACAACCCATTGATGGGTTCCTTGAGAGGGAAGCCTTCTGGAGAGGCCAAGATGTAGGTGCCTTTAGTGAGGCAATGTTGGATGATGAAGGGGTCGTGCCATAATGACTTGAATTTCCCATGGCTGAGAGTGTCATGGGTGATATCGTAGGCTAACACAAGATCACCTTTGTTGAATGAGCGAAGTTTGATATGGCGGTCGAAGGTGGATTTGAATTGTTTTTTAGTTGCCTTGTTGTGTTGTAATGAATATAGACGTTCTTCATCAATTGATTCTAAGGTCAATAGGCGTTGTTCCATTGGATCAATGTCAGGTAAGAGCTCTATGGCAGTGTGTAATGTGGGTATTTCACACGTGATAGGGAGGGTGGATTTGATCCCATGGACTAGGTGGAACAGTGTAAAACCGGTGGCAGTTTTGACTGTCATGCGATAAGCCCATAAAGAAGAAAACAACATATGATGCCAGTTGGTATTATGTTTATTGAAGGTGCTTTGTAGCATGGTTTTGAGGACTTTATTGACAACTTTGACCTGTCCATTGGACTGAGGGTAGTATGGGGAGGAAAACTCATGGGTGAAGCCTAATTTTGAGAAGATTTCTGCAAAGATCTCATTCTCAAAATGTTTGCCATGATTGAAAAGTAACTATTGTGGGACTCTGAACCGGGTAATGGCATGGTTGAAGAAACAAATCATTGTTGTGTCAATAGTGTTATTAAATGTGGGCATGGCTTCAGCCCATTTGGTAAAATAATCCACTGCCACGACAATGTACTTGTGTCCATTACTGGATGGAGGATGGCAAGTCATGAAATCTATGCCCCATTTACAAAAGGGGTCAGATATGATGATTGGGTGTAGAAGAGCTGGTGGAGCTCGTGATTTGTTTTTATACAGCTTGTGTTTATCACATCGCTTGACAACATGGACAATATCATGAAACAAAGTGGTCGAGAAGTATCCTTCTCGAATGATTTTTTGGGCAGTGGACATAACCAAGAGGTGACCACCGCAAGCGTCATTGTGGCAATCATTCAAGACTCGGTCAGCTTTGTCAATGGTAATACATCGTCGAAGGATGGTATTTACCCCTCATCAGTAAAGAATATCTTCAATGAGGAGGTATCAGGGAGCCTGATGGCGAATGCATCGGTGGTCATCTCAAGAAAGATGAGACCTGAAATTTTATGTGTGAAGGTATATGAGAAGTTCATCGTACCAATGGTCATCAGAGGGGATGAAGAAGAGGTGCTCATCAGGGAAATCCTCATTGATGGGGGAAGCTTTGGCATTGGAGGGGAAAGTCGTAATGAGTTCGGCTAGGACAAGAGATTTCTTTCTTTTGGGAGTATAAAACTCTAGATCGTATTCCTAAAGGATAATGATCCATCGAGAAAAAATTTCATTGATCTGTTGTCGACTAAGCAAGTACTACATGGGGTTGGAATATTCTATGACCTTGGTAGTTCGAAGCAGAATGTAATGCCGCAGTTTTTGGACTACGAGGACAACTGCTAATGCGAGTTTTTCATCATGATTATACTTTAAGGATGGTCCTGAAATGTTTTTACTAATTTATTAAATCACATGTCCGCGCCCATCATCCCCTAATTGGACGAGGACTCCTATGACTGAAACAACAGAGGATGATAAGTAGAGGATGTAATCGTGATCATAGTCGGGGGGACTATTCAAAGGGGAATTGGATAGGGAGGATTTTAAATCATCAAAATTTGTTTGAGCATGTTCGTCCCATCAAAATGGGATATCATGGCACAGTAAGCGGAGAAAACCAAGTGTGCAAGTGGCATAATCTGTGACAAAGCGACGTAAAAAATTGGCTTTTCCTTGTAGGCTCTACAGTTGGCGTAAAGTCTTAGGTGGTGGAATTTATGTGATAGCTTGGACCTTGAGGGGGTCCACAGTGATGTAGTGTTGGGCGACAATAAACCCGAGGAGGTGCCTGACGGTAATGCAGAAGACACACTTGAGGGGGTTCAAGTGGATATTATATTGGCAACATTGTTTAAAAATGATGTGTAAGTCGTCTAAATGTTCGGTTCACATTTTGGATCAAGAAATGTGGTCGTCCAAGTAAGAGATAATTATGAAAGAAAGATCATGAAATACGTAGGTCATGGCCTGTTGGAAAGTAGCACCAACATTTTTTAGTCCAAAGGGCATGGCGTGATAAGCAAAGGTACCCCAAGGGTTTGTAAAATCGTTTTTGTACTGATTTGTGGGGTGGAGTTGAATTTGATTGTATCCGTAAAACCCATCCATAAAGGATAGTGCCTTGTGGTCGGCACAATAATCGATTATTTGGTCGATGAAAGGGGTTGGGAAGTTGTCTTTGTGACAAGCGTCATTGAGGTCACGAAAGTTTGCGTAGACGTGAATATTTCCTTGTTTTTTTTAACGGGGATGAGGTTGGAGACCTAAGAAGTGTGGAAGTTGGGGTAAATGAACTCAGTCGCGTGTAACTTGTCAATTTCGGCTTTGATAGATGCAACTTTGGATGGGTGTAGGGGGTGTTTCTTTTGATGAACATGGGCGATATCTGGCCATGTGTCGATTCAATGTTCGACTATAGAAGGATCAAGGCTAGGCATATCTGTATATGACCGGGAAAAAATATCCTGGTACTCCTAAAAGAGAGCTTTGCAAGCAATGATTTCTTCATGGGAGCATGTGGCGCCAATGGTGATCTCGTCTATGATGTCTGGTTTAATGGAAATGTCAATTTTGATTGTGGGGGATATGTTGGCCATGTTGCCTTCTTCAAAAGCATCGAGGGCAGGGATAGGGTTTTTGAACCAGTCAATATGCCCTGGAGGAATGAAATCCTTGGTTTTGATTACGAACAGGGAGGCTTGATCATGAGGGTGAAATACCTCTTGTGAGAGAAAAAGTGCTTGATGATGGAGTGCATTACATGTGAAATCAGGGGTATTCAGTTCCTCTAATATATCTTCTCCGCAGTGAAAAATGCGAGAATCCAGGGGATCTTGGGAGAGGGTAGGAAGAACTGGCAATGGAGAAGTGTTATTGTCCTCAAGGGGTGAGAATGTAGAAGGGATATCATATGTGAGGTGTGATGTCTCATTGAACATAAACCAAATCTATAGACACTATGGATGATATCTCAGTTGCTCGGGACTGATGACAGAATATAACATATGTCAGTAATGTGAGCATCAGTAGGGAGTGTCGGAGAGGGTTCGGGCTTAGATGTGTGGTGTATTACGGCTAATATTTGGCGGAATTAAGGTAAAGCAGGGAAATGATGAGTGTAATGGCCATATTTTGAGCATATGGCACATGCAAAATTGGTTTATAACCCTTTCTTGTGTGTGGTTGAGGACTATGTAGTAGCGGTGCATGTACTTGGTGGAGTGGAAAGAAATGGGGTTACTTTAGGGAGCTGGATAATATTGTGTAACTCGGGAAGTGTAGGACATCTATTAGTGGGGTGTCCATCTATTTCAAATAGTGCACAAGGAGGTTAAGCTCGGGGAGGGAGTGGAGATATGGGCTCATTCTTCCTTCATCTTCCCCCGGTAGTGGCAGTATTTCCGCCAGTTGTGGGTGGGGGTAGTGTGGTAGGATCCTATACTGGGATCTACATCAATAATCCTTTTATCTAAGGAGGGAGATATGGTGTAGGAACCATGGAGGGTGGATGGAGATACCATATAGAGATGTAAAGAACCATGTTGGGAAGGGTGAGGGTAGCATCTACGTGGAATGCTTGGACTCTAGGTGTGGGGTAGAAAAAAGGGATTTGGGTAATGGCTTGGGGGATTGTTTCCCAAACTGGGATTTTCCCTTGGAGGGGTGGAAAATCTGAGAAAAGTGGTGGGGTGGTGTTTTCATGGAATTCCTAAGGTAGTGATTCCTTGATTAGTGGAACTTCGATGTGGAGAGGGGACTCAATGAGAGGAGTATTGTCTTTGATATATGTTTTGTTATAGGAAACTACACACACTTGTGTTGAAATAGAAGGGTTTAGGAGAGGTGGTGCTCCATGATAAGTCCCTAACAAGGATCAGTCCTTGAATATTTCAGGGCCAATGTCAATGACTAAAAAAGCATATGAGCTAGTGCGAACAAGGGGGAGGATGTTATCAATGTTGACGGAATGATTGCGCTTGTAATGTGTAAGTTGGTCAATGGTGACGATTTTCCCATTATGGGGGATCATCATCATACTAAACACAAAAGAGGCTACTGCCTTCATAGCATACATGTAGTTGCGTCCAAACAAGATATTGTAATCAAGTGGGGCGTCAATAACTTCAATGTTGATGAGGATGGTTTTCCCCCCAAGTTCTACGGGGACATTTTGGAAGAGCCCTTCAAGGGATGATTTTCAATCATCATAAGCTCTCAAGGTGATGGCAGATGGTACTAGCTCAAGTGATCCGAGTTTCTACCATACTACCTTGGACATGATGCAAGTAGATGCACCTTCATCGATGATGCATCGATGAACTGTGATGTTCCAGATCTTAACTGGTATCTGAAAATATACCAGAGTGGGGAGGCATGGTTATCCGCTATCTAAATCAAAGGTGATTAGCTGAGTATCAGCTAGGTCGACTACCCCCAAGGTGGAAAGCAAGGATTTGCGCTGAGATGGATAGTTTTGGAGTACCACCAACATAGAAATGGTTGCAGGAGACTGTGTTAAGTCATCAACCAGACTGTAGTTATGGGCTGCCCTAGCGTGAGGGTTATGTACATTCCATTGTAGAGTCATGTGGGGTATACGGGGGTTTGGTTCAATGTTAGGGTGGGGAATCATCAATGGTTGTCCTACTGTAGTTAGAGTTGTCTCTGAGGTGGTTGGTGTAGATTTAGGAGGTATTTTGTATGGACGGTTGTGTGTTTGCAGAAGAATCTATTCTTCACTAGTATGGCAGATATTGCGATCGGTTGGATTTTCAAGTTGAGTGGAACATGGGTTTTGATAATGCCCCATTTGTGGTGGGGCAGATGTTATCTCTTGTTGGGTATTAATCACACCTTGGTGTGGAATGGGGTTTTTCAAAATGGTCGGAGGTGGTGGTTGTAGATAATGTTGTGGGGCCGGCTAAGGGGAAGGTGGTGTCGGAGGGCATTGAGTGTTCATGGATTCTTTCATCTGTTTGTAATCAACAATTTGGGAGTAGTGGTGAATATAATGTCGCTACTCCACACATAGATCGCAAGGGAAGTTAGTTCTAAGGTTAATGTTCTTCCCTTGTTGTGGTTGATTGTTATTTTTTCCCTCTTGGGGGTTTTGGTTTCCTTGCTTCTGGTTTCCCCCAGCAAGATGATTTTGTTGGGGGTTATTTCCTCCTGGCCCTAGGTTGTTATTGTTTCATTTTTTTTATTATTATTTGCATTATTCGACTGATGGGCGATATTTTTCGTATTCAAATGTTCAAAAGCATGAACCTGTTGAATGGGAGAGGGTTGAACAAAGTTAACATCGGCATGTGGTTGACCTAGTGGAGGCACAACTGGTTGGGGAGGACCAAGAAATGGAAAATATGGATTGTTTTGTGGAGATGATCCATATGGCATATAGGAAGTTGAAGTACTTCCACCACTTTTGGGGTTATATGCGGGGGTTGGGGGTGAACACGTACTGGATTGAGAGACCATATGCATCATGGGTACCGGTGGGGGTCCTCTTATTGGCAGAGGGGGAATCATAGGTTATGATGGTTGGTAGGTGGGAGGAGGGTAATAATATGTCCCTCCATATGGTTGAGGGTACTGATTTTCCCCATAGGTAGGTGATGGGTGACTATAAGGGTTAAGGTGTGTCATAGAACCAATCAACCCATCTGCAGCGTGAGAAACCCTAGGTTTGTCTTAGCCAAATGGTAGGGGTTCGGGTGCATCAGGAAATACTGTGTACAAGTAACCTGATTGGGAATATATGAGATCGAATTGTTGGGCCTTATTGATGGCTTCCTCTTATGATTGAGGAAAAGTGGATTCTACATCCTTAGCAATCACAGGGACAAGCAATTTAAGAAATCAATCAAGACGTTGTTCTTTGATGGTTTCTGCCTTACAAACTACGTCGCCAACGCCATTCATGGATATGGTCAGCTATATGGATAGCAGTGGTTTGTTTGAACTCGGAGATAACTTATAATCCAGTTTCAGGATGAACTGGTAATTGGAAAAAGGACAAAAAGGCCTTGGCCAATGATTCAAAGGTCACATGGGACCCTGATTTTTCATCCACATACCATTTGGTTGATGAAATAGTGAGGGTTCTTTGAAATAACCTCAAGCGGATGGAATCATGCATGATGTTTTTTGAAGAGCACCACGTTACACATTATTTTTGTCACCCCTATTATTGTTAATGATGTAAACCTATCCTTTGCATTTAGAAGGATCAATGGACTTAATCCTTGAAGAAGAATGAAGATACATTTTCCCAGAGAGATGAAATTATAATTTTCCTTTGTCAAAAACCTTATAAAAATGGATCGTCGCACCTTTCTTAGTGTTAAGGGTGTGATGATCTAAGATCATCTTAGTTTGCACCACAATGGTCTGTAACGTCGTTGCAATTTTCTCAATCTTAAGGGTGAGACGATTTTAGTACAAAAGAAAAAGAGTAATTTCTTGAAAGTTATAGAATAGAAGCTTCGAGGGTGATGTGGCCTCCAATCGGTTTGGATTTGAGTCACATACCTGATCACTTGGGATAATCCTAACCTCTTCACCCTATCCTTTTTAGCCTATAAAAGGAGAGGAGTTCTCATGGGGAAAATTGCATTTTTTTTGTCATTTTTGGTCTTGAATTCTTAAAACAAATTCCCCCTCATGGTCAGGGGGGCCCAAGAATAGTGTAATGTTGTATAGTATCTTTGTCTCATTTCTTGAATATCTTGATATTTATGAGTTTAATAAAATCTTGGTACATTGTGCATCTGGGAATGATAAACATTTTCTCCTTCTCGTAATATAGTTTTCATTGAAGTGAAATATTTGCATTCTCATTTATTTGCATTGTTTAGAGTCGGTCAAACATCATTCAGTCCATGCCATTTTCCTCTTGAGTAAACAACGGCCTTAAAATAAAGCGCTTATAAAAATTGATTATACATTTTTATATTTTCTGGTATCAAACCTACATTAGCTTAGAGTGTAGGGCTTTGGAATAGGTGTGAAAGATAACTTTCCAAAGCTGCAAACAAACATAGTATCGTGTGATAGGGAGAGTTAAATCCACTTGCTACATTTTGTCTTGGGAATCCCTTCTAACACAAGGGTCAATCAAGAGGTCGCATTAGGGCCGGAAGAGTTACTCACCATGTTTTGTTGGTATTAGTGTAGAGAATGTGTTTATTATTGGGGGTCACTTGAGAAGAAAATCATGTGGGGACCTTCTCGAGTTGATTTCAAGCTTAGATACCCTACCCTTGAGTGTGGATCAAACTGTCAACTGCTTCCCCAAGAATCATTGTCATAATTGGTAACCTTAGTGGCCTATCTCTTTAGAGTCTTTACACGAGGTGACTGTGGAGCGGCAAGTCTTCATGGTACTTGGAATCGACATTGGCCAAACTCACTCGAGCTTCTTGAAGGGTATACCCACGATTATGTGTGGGATATTGCACCAGGGTGTAAGTCCATTAAGCAGGTTGTCAACGTAAATTTTCCACCCTCTCTATCTCATCCCCTTCTTGCATTGTTCCCATGACGTTGGATTTCATCACCAACTAGTTTGTTCATTGTAAGAAGGTTTTGTTTGCTTGTTTTCTTCCTAGATTTTTAGCATGTGTTGTTTGTTTTCCCCAGAAGACTCTAGGTTGGATCTTTATTTAATGGCGCCAGTTCCCAGCATGACTAGTGAAGGAACCCCTTTTCCAAGGGAACCTTTGGTTTTTCCTTCTTACAAAAATGTTGGTCCTCCTCACATCGCTACATTGAACCTCCAAGGTCTCATAATTGGATTATCGGTATGGTTGTTTTCCACTCAAGTAATCCTGAATGAAACTAGTGCTTCGATTGTAATCACTTCCCCCCAAGAAAATCAACCCCATGTTGATCCTTCACCTTCTTCACCAATAAGATTTCAATTTCCTTCTTCACTTGCAAGATCTTCTTCTGTTTCATCTTCTTCGTCGAGTGAAAGCTCTGAAGCTAGTAACCCAATGGATAAGAAGAAGAAGAAAAGGAAGATTAAGAAGAAGAAAAATAATCAAGGGTCCAATCTTCCAACCATTGCTAGACATGTTGGAAAACAACCAGTTACTGATAATCTTAATGGGAGTGTTGATGATGCCAAGATCACCCAAACAACCCATAAGCCCAAGTACCCTTGCAGGATTTGTAAGGGTAGCCATATTCTTAAGGATTGCCCTAGTCTATCTAAGGTTATAGAAGCATGGTCTACATTCCCTCACCAACCCATGTCGTCATCCTATGAACAACATGTTGATGACCTCCTATCAACTAGTCAAGATACCGTTGGGAAGAAGAAAAGTAGAGTCAAGTTCCCATGTATGTTATGTAAAGGGAGTCATCAAACTCACCTTTTCCCTCATATGGACGAAGCCTCAAAATTAATGGAAGACATGACTATTTCCTAACCTCAACGTCCAGCTTCTTATCGCAAGCTTACTCTCGACCCACCTGTATTTGATGAAATGATTAATTCAATCCCTTCATCGGTCAGTCTGGTTGATCATGTAGTAAATCTGGTCATGTCCTTAGTTGAACCAGTTGACAAAGTGGTTTCTCCGATCCCATATTCATTCGATCCCACTCTCGTTAGAGAGTGTCACCCAAGTGATCGATCCATTTCTACTCGTCAACCCCATTCTCCCCTTAGAGAATGTGTCCCAAGTGATCGATCTGATCCCATCATCGTTCAATCCTACTCTCCCGCTAGAGAGTAAACCTGATATTGCCCATGCTTTTCTCGTTGATACATAATCTACCATGCTAGGGAGCATTCTTCTCCCATGGAACCCCCTCCAAGTAATGAGTTCATCCTTTTTTATTGGAGTGCGCTAATTGGACGTCATCTTCCCTCTCACACTCCTTTCAATATTACCATACAGGTTTGTGGTCGGGACATTCCTCAGACATTGATAGATGAAGGTGTGTTCATTAGTATTTTTTCCTCTATTGCTTGGAAAGCTTTGGGTTATCCTCAGATTGTGTCGGTTACACAGAACCTGTTAGATTTTAACAGAAGAACCAGTCACACTTTAGGGGTCCTTCATCAGTTTCAAATAACTTTGGGAGGGAAAATTGTCTTTATTGATGTCATGGTAGTCCAAGACCCCTTGAATTTCAATTTACTCCTTGGGAGAGATTATGTCTATGCCATGAAAGTTATTGCGTCCTCTCTTTTTCATGTGATATATTTTTCGCACGATTGTTAATCCCTAAATAGTGGCTCATTACCCCTTAATTGGGGCATATTACATTAGTAATGTTATTTTATTTGTGTCATCTTTATTCCATTAGTTGTAATTATACCTCCTAGTCTCATATATATACCAAGGAGACATTTTCATTTTGAATCATCTTGTAATTGTACATTTATGTGGGAATAAGGAGGTTTCCCCCTCAAAAAGGATTATTATCTAATTTTATCTCTTTTTCAAGGTGTTGAGTACTTATTCTGAGGTTTTTCTATGCTATATTGATATTTGGTTCTTATCATATGGTATCAGAGCTCAAGGTCTTGGGGTTTCGCTGCTACATCTGAGACACCATGGAATTTTTTCTATAACATGTTTTCTACAACGTTTCAGAAGGAATGGCTTGGAGGATATTTATTATATGGATCAAGGTGCGTTGGGTTAAAATTTCAGATCATGAGGCCTTATAGTTTCGTAGATACATCATGTGTAAGATAGGGTTCTGGAAACATGTTGAACTGAGTCATTGCGGAATTTTAGCTATAAAAAATTGTCTATAACGTTTCAGACCCTGAACTCTAGAGGATATTCACAGAAATTAGTAAGGTACCTGTGGTAAATATTTCAGCTTCTGGGTCATCTTACATTTGTATATACACCCTGTGGAAGATAGGGTATCTGACTAGTCCTATTGACTAGTCTCAAGAAGGTGTTCCAGGTAAAACTATCATAACTTCTTCGTAGAGTATCCAAATTGAGTGAGACTAGTTTCATTGGATAGTGGACAGAATGTAGTATTTTGGGTATAAGTTTCATAATTTTATATCAAGTATTGTGTGGGGGGTACGCTATACAAGTGAGATATCTTGGAAAGGCCAAAAATCATCAAGTTATGGGGAAGTTACCATAAATTCTACTTGGAAAATCCAATTTTTATCAGACCTGTGGCATTGCAGAGAAAAAACATCAGAGAACTACAAAAAATAAAGTTTCATACCCATAAGGGCCGAAACTTTGGAGATATGGTAGAAGAACGATTGTCTAGCAGAACCACCTCAAAATCAAGGTTCAAAAGTGATACTTGGCCAACATGCCACCCAAAAAGGGAACTTCTACACCAAATAAGCCTCCAGAAAGTCCTACTTGGACTCTTGATGAAGGTGAAGAAATGCGTAGGGACATAAATGAATTACAAAAGAATACAGTGACAAAAGATGAACTACAAGGGATGATGGATTCAACTGAAGCTAAATTAGAGGCAATAATGGATACTAAGATGGATGGTTTAAAAAGGGAGATAATGGAAGGAATGAAAATTTCCTAATAGAGAAGACACCTGAAACTGAAAATGTGTCCCATGAAATTCATGATGAGGACACAAGGAAGATGT
>JASDQU011378997.1:6754-23809 GCA_032191745.1 Picea mariana | reverse complement strand
CCTGCATCTCGGACGGCATGTCTGCTGCCTTTCCGCCACGGACTCTGCAATACGAATTTCAACATGTACAGACCGCAGCTCAATCTCTCCAGCTATGTGAATCCCCTTACAAGCCTGGCGAGCTCCCAATCTTGCTCTCGAATGCGCCGAGTATTCCTCTTCCGGCTTCCCGATCCGCTCAATACTGGCCAGCGTTTCAGGGCCAATAGATACATCCCTCACAGCCAGGTTCATGCCTTTTATGAGAACCAGATTGGCTGACCTCCTACGATTCGAACTCGGGTCCTGTGCCGGATGCTCCTCTGTTAGTTTCGCTTTGTCCTTCTCTAATTCATCGATTCTGTAAGCTAATCTGATCTACTCGAGAATTCTGATATCTCACTTTGCTATTTTTTAATTTCAATATTGCTTTCTCTCAAGATTAGACTTCAGGATTTTGATTTATGTGTCCTGCAAATGATATTAGATGTTATTTGTCTCTCCTCGACAAACAGTCCATGCTCTTTTAAGATTAGTTTACAAAGCATTGCACTTAGAGGATCTGACAGAATCTTCATATGTAAGAGTCATCGCATAAAAGTTGGGTGTAAATCTATTAATTGAAGTAGTTGAAGTAGGATTTATTTTTGGAGATGTTGGGATTGTAAGTTTTAAACATGTTAAAATTAAAGTTATGCATATATATTTTTAAAGTAATATAGAAATTATATATGAGAGCCTTTCTTTTTCTTAGTGATCTTTCAATTCTTTATTGTATTAATTTCATCATTCATCAATATTTTAGGTATTTCATAGTTACCAAAACTCTAATCTCTTAATCTATAAAAATTATACAGGAGAGTATTTTTTAGTGCACCTTTCAATTTTTTATTGTATTAATTTCACCATTCATCAATATTTTAGGTATTTCGTAGTTACCAAAATCCTAATCCCTTAATCTAGGATTAATTTGGGAAACTCTTAAAAATATCAAAAACCATCCCCCTTAATCCTTGAGACCCCCTTGGTAGCGCTCTACGCACATGTACACCATTGCTAAGGGGAGGATCCTCAAATACACACACCCCCCTCCCCCACACACATGCAAAGGATAGAACACATACCCAACAATGATAGAATAACAATAGTTGATACCATTCAATGTAAGGTGGACTAGGTCCACTATGCTTTTATTATTAAATGAGATCCAGTATGGTACTTAGTATTGAGTAAATGGAATGAGGCCTCATTAAAGAAGGTCCACTAGGTAATCAAGAGGTTGTTATGATTAAGGTTCTCTTGTTAATCATATATAATGATGGATTCCTTCTTATGAAGCGTATGGGGTTTATTGTATTTGGAACTTAGCTCATTGAGAGGTGGACCAACCTTAAGAGACAAGTGAACAATAGTGGATTCATTCCATAAAATGATTAATTGTAAGGTGTTGCCCTACTTTAAGGGTATTTTTATATAATTAAGTAAAGGGGATTTTCTATGATATTCTTGGAGATCTTGTATCTCAAAGCATTTTCAGATTTAAGTTACATAACAAGTGGTATTAGATCTCTTTCTTGGGCCCAAAAGAGAGATTTTTTTTCTTTCTATTTTGTAGGTTTTTAAAGGGAAAAATGAGCACAGTGACACTCCAATCAATTTATGTAATTTTTTTTGTAGTATTTTAAGAAACCAATTGTATATTTGAGCTCCTCTCAGAAAAAAACTCAAATTCAAAAAAAGAATAGTCCAAATCGGATTTCAGGAAGTGAAGATATCACCAATTTAAAATTAGTTATTCTAGGGTTTTTTCATGATCCCATGGACTGTAGAGCCGATATATTTTGATAGGTGCTTAGATTGTTGTTGGACCAATGCTCTTGGAAAGAGGATGTTTGGGGATTTTATTTTGTATAATGTATGATATACTTTCAATCAATATTGAGTGTGCTACAACCCTTACAAATTTCCAAGCCCAATACCCTAGCTCTCATACTTACAATGACTTATGATATTTTACAAGGATATATTAGCCACTCTCATTGAGGAATATCTAACAATATATGCAGGTTATGTAGCAAATGAAAATTATGCGTGTTATCCCCATTTTATGCGATAACTAAGGAGATGATGTTTTGAGGCCTTCAGGTTGTAGACATGGAGTGCTGAGAGACCACATGACTAGCAGTGTCCACTTGCACATACAAAAACCTGCTTTATCACCACATTTTGATCCATTGTCAATGCATCCACCACACCAGCTAGCTTTTGGAAGGCAGATGGGTCTTGCTCCATGTAGTACAAGTCATGTATTGTGGTAGGTACCCTAATATTTGAGGCATTTAAACATGTTGTATTTAAGCTACTTTTGATTATAGAACATCTGCTTGGAAATTATGCGTTTGACCTTGTTTCACCTTGGTGAGTGTCATATATTTCCTAGTAAGTGGCCAACCTTAGGGAAAGGTTTACAACTGGGGATCCCTTGAGGGGTTATCGTACCATTCCCGACCATACTTACCACTTTCCACTCATTACGTTCCCATCATATTACCCTCTTCTAGGCCCTTTGACTTTAGTGACCCAAGAAGGGCATGTACCTCATTTCATGGGAAGAAGGGACTAAAGGTCCAGGGGGATGGTTGCTGGCAAAAGATAAGAGCCTGAAATATTAACCTTCTATATGCTCGCCCAGAGCTCTTGAGGACAATGAACTGTCTCTCATAAGAAACTAATGGGACCTGTAAGAGAATGACTATTAGCAAAATGCCAACCAAGGAGGAGCATGTGTGGGAATTGTTTTTATTGCTTAGGTAGAAGCCCCACACATGTTTCCAACTTGGGGAAGCATGATGTGACCAGGGTAGAGTCAAGGTGGGCACATTTTTTCATGCTTAGGTAGAAGTCCCACCTTGGCTTCAACCTGTAAACATCCTAAAAGAATAAAATGCAATAAATGGGCTTGGAATAAGGTTGCGTTGATGAAGAAGGTGCATCACACCCCCTACAAAGGAACCCATAAATGAGACAATATGAGCCCTTATATGTCATGAAACTCATTGACCTATGAATTCTAAACCCATATCCACCTCATCGTCCACTACATAACCTTTAAAGGCCATCCTTGCGAGCATCCCCTACTTGAGGGTTTTGGTCTACCCAATAGGACTTTTATGACATCCCTCCCATACCTAAACTTGGTCAATTGTATAGGGTCTTGGAGCATTTGTTTAATTTGATGAGGTAGTTTTAATGCACATGTTTATGTGCCTTGATTATTAGATGTGGTTTACACTTATCATGATATCTTTGACTTGAGATATTTGGAGGGTGTACCCTTTTGTTTTGCAGGACCTTGCTTGGTGGACAATTTTGGGAGAACAAGCTTAGCTTGGGCTTCCATGGGGCAAGAAGCCCATAGGTTGGATGCATAGGGCCTGCACACCGGATCACAGAGACATGCCTTTGGAGGCTTACATGGCATTGTGGAGGATCTTACCCAACCCCAATTACCCAAACGACTTGCCTACGAGAGGCAAAACATCACTTTCTGAGACTTGATGTCATGCTTGAGGGGGTTTGATGGTGATGGAGTTATTGCACATTGACACTTGGAATGTTTTGACTGGAGGAGACATGGATTGACCCTAGCACATGAATAGGAGGCTCAAGGATCCCCCAACGACCTCCTTCTTCTTCTCCAATGACTTGGAAAAGTGTCAAAACGTCCCCTAAAGGGGTGGTGTCATCTTATTCTTAGGGTTTCTTATGTGCTAAAGTGAAAATTAAATATTATTATTTGGTTCAAGGAGTAAGATAAGGGTTTTTGACCCCTTATCTTATGTTTTACCCTTGCTATGTGGACAAACTATGTTTTAAGACTTTTGTATAAATAGAGACCATGTGGATATCATTTCATAACATAACTCTCCCATTGTGAGAAGTACTTCGCTGAAATTTTCGCTATTCTTGGGCATTATGGTGTTTCTCTCCTATGCAAATGTTTTATGGTGCTATCTTTTGGTGAATGGATGAGGAGTGATGCACACCTATTGGATGCTTGTTCTCTTGATCTTGAATGGTGAATTTGGTTGGTGAAACTAGGGTTTGATCTCTCTCTCTCTCTCTTGGAATTGGTAAGGAAAAATTTGCATTGTTAGTTATTTGTTGGTTATGATTGTTTGAAACCTTAGGAGGAGTATGTTCGATACACCCTCCATTAAGCTTCAAATAATTTGCTAAAGTTTACAAGTTATTTTGCAAGGGTTGCTAGGAGGAATATGAGTGTGTATATCCTCTTAGATTTACCTTAAGTTTGATTGGCATACCCTAAAAAGTAAAAGGGCTTACACCCCTAGGGTCTTTGTTGATCTAACTCTTTATTCTAAGACTCCATTTACCCAATTTTAAAGGTACATATCTGAATATTTTGCATTGGAGAAATAAAATAGTGCATCAGGAAACGTGAATTTTTGTCATTTCAACTTTTTGCAATTTGGGTTTTGTTGCTTGTGCCTAGTGCACCTCTTAGCCACTAGGGTATCGCCTGTAAAGGGGTATTGATTTCTGATGTTATAAAATTTCATATTCAACCATTAGGGTTGCAAAAACCCTAACACTCTTTCACTTATAACTTTCTTTTCAACCGTCGGAATTAACTAAGAGTTTGCCACTTGCCACCTTTATCTACTTGGTCTAGCACAACTTTTGGGTGGATTCTTTGTGAGTTTTGATGGTTGAATTTAATAGTGTAACAACAAGTTTGCTATAGACATAAGGGTGCAAAATATTTCTTCAAACACCTTTTATTACAACCTTCTTTCATTGCTAAAGTCTAATGTTATCTTACTTGAAGTAATCTAATTGTTTCTAGTTTATCTCTTGCTCTTTAAACTAGACTTTTAGAAACTTGTTTGTAGCATTCACTATCATTATCATTTCTGATATATATTGTTACTAACAGATGCAATTAGGGACAACAAGCTTAACTTTCTTTTCCATCATATTTTTGGTCTTGTATCGTTGTTTTCCTTGTGTCTTGGGCAGGTGCAATCAACATTTGCAAGGTCTACTACTTCTTGGTAACCCTTAGCTACCACCAAGACCTTACTCAAACCCTTATTCACACATAGAAACTTGACCTATAGAGGGATTCATTCATACATCACACTTTCTATCTCATTTACCCCAGGGTCACCGAGATTCCCCCTTTGAGGTGATTCTATCATCTCTAAAGTGACGAGAACACCCATCTAAGGTGACAGTGGGTAGGTGCTCTCTTAGTTGTTTCCATTTGGGGGTTGGGTCAGGATTTTCCCAACCTAAAACTTGTGCGAGAACAATGTGGAAGAATCCCCTATAAGTTTTCTTGAAGAGGTTATGGATTATGAAGAGCATATCAAACAATGGTTACAAAAAGTAGAAAAATTTCAACCCCCTGAAAGAATTTGTATAGTGTGACCACAAATAGAGTGTCGAATATGAAAAATACAAAAAACCTATGAAGTAATCCACATGATAGAAATTTGGTGTGATATTGAAGATGAGTATACAAGTGACACATGCTATTGCTAGTATGATTTAAAGAATGCTTGTCAAGAATGGTATATGGACAATTGTAATTTATGGGAAAATAATTGCTTCCAGCTTCTATTTGATGACTCTACTCTGCCTTATGTGGAGAATGTTGATGTTTGTAGCATTAGACAAGTACCTCCACATCGGCTTTGTGTTTAACATGTGGAAGTTGTCATTAATACCTCTCAAGACTTGAGAAATTCGCTTTATTAAAGTAATTATTAAAGTGGATTCCTTTTTATAATTAATTGGGTTTAATTTAATGAAATCCTAGTTTTTGGCATTAGTGAATTAAATCTAATCTCAACCATTTACCACTTTGGAGATCTATGGTTTTCGATTTAAGGTAAACTAAACATTATAAAAGGTAGCTAAGGTGAGAGGAGGAGACACACAATGATGCAGGAGCATCGTAAGCAACCAAGCAAGCAAGCATAAGGCGGAAGACAGTTGGAAGAAGTGCAACACACATTTTACACGTTTTGAAATGTTTTTGAAAAATTAATGAAACATATATTAACGTGATAGCTGGGGAAAGCGTACTTACATTTATATCTTAGATATTGTAAACAGATCTTGAGCAATTGCTCTCATCTGTAGTATGTAAAGACATTTATACGTAATTAATGAAAGTAGGTAAATTTGAATTCATAGATTAGACAGTTTAGAGAGTAGGAGGGAAAACGGATATAGACACCCTCACCCTTGTATTATTGCATCATTAGCACAGAAAAGAAAAAAAGAGAGCCGTAGCAGAGAGTTGTAGAGAAGAACCCATGTACAAGAGTATTTGAGTTAATATATGAAGCTTTGACTCAGATTTCATGGTGTTATGATGTTTGTTGTTTACATATGCTGAATGGTATGCTTACAGTTGTTTTATTCTCTCTGTCATGCCTTTGTTGTTATTCTATGTTGAATGTATGATTTCATGTTGAGTATATGAAGTCTGAGAGAGGAGAAGAATGAGTTTCAATTGTTTCTCTTCTTGAGAGAGTTCCTGCAAGGAGTGCAGTGAAACGTCCGCAAGGTGTGTGTTGATAAGGGTTCTGAGTTTTATCTCAGAAAGCTCAGGAAGGATACCGTTGTTCTCATTCTAGCAGAAGTGCAGGTGAAGCACAAAATCCGTGCAAGGTGTGTGCAGGCTAGTTGAAGCCTTAGAAATTATCAACTAAAGTTGAAGTGTGAAAGACTGCTGCTGCCGAGAGTGTACAGAGTCGAAGAATAAAATACACAGAAGTATTTGAAAGATTTCCGTAAAGAGTGCGTGCAGGAGTCCTTTCGAGACTTTAGGTTACAATAGAAATCTTAGGAGGATCAATGCCTTTGAAGTATTCAAAGGAAGACAGGGAGCTGAATCATCATGCAAAAGTTAAGTTCAATGGAAGGACGCTAAGTCAGTTTAGCCAGAGATTCATTGAGGAGTGAATTAGATGGTCAGAATTCTCCGAGGAGAACTCGCGAAGTCGTGAGGACCGTAGGATCCAGAGGAGTTGCAGGGTGGATAAGGGTTGGACGAACCCATTACGTGGGTTTCAAGATTCAACATTGGTCGTTGATCGTGAACGTCGAGCCGTCAAGATCATTTCGACGAATTGGTGTTTGTAAGTCCGGAGTGCAAGCCAAATCCCTTGGTCACTCGAACTTCCAAATCGCGAAATGGATTATCGTGTGTGAAGAAGAGGCGTAGGATTTTCGGCGGCTCGGAATTTTGGAGTTCGGCATTTTGGGGGTCCTAACGACAAGGAGTCGGGGCATAGTAGAGCGAAAATCCTGAAGTCACGAGTCGTGACAGGATTTTAGCATGGAATTTCGGGATTTCGTCACTTCGGGTGTCGGAAAGCAGAGGAGGTAGTGTTTTGGGATCGAGAGTTTCAAACTCCCGGTACCCGGAAGCCCGAAATAACGTGGGTCGTCGGATCGAACGAAGGCTTATAACTGTTGATCCCATGGAAGGCACCATTTCGGAGTTCGGGGTTTGGAAGTGATAAAGGAACGACTGTCAAAGGGTTGTTCAAGTTTCGAAAGCCGGAAAGCTTGAGTGGACAGGTGGCAAGAATCCCCGTGGGAAACATAGTACAATGGGGAAGACAGGTGGCATGTTTTTGTCAATAGGCGGAGTCAATCCTCCTTGACCGTTTTGGGGTTTTGAAGGTTGAAGAACCGGGAGTCTTGCAGCCAGATTCGTGAAGTTGCGAAGTTCGAAACTTTGAATCGGCGAAAAGTTTCATTGGGGAGCCAACCTTTGCTGAACGCATCGGGGTTCGGTATTTCGACAGTTTCGAAGACAAGAGGTCGGGGTTCTTTACTCCAGAATTCCTGAAGTCGCGAAATGCGATACAACTGTGGAGGAGGACGTGGCCAAAGATTTTGGTAATTCGACATTTCAAGTTTCGGAGGTTGAAGAGACAAGAAACTCGACAACAGGAATCGTGATATCGCGAAACCCAAAATCTCGATTCAGCAAAGGGCACGATCATATTGTTGGTCAAGAGATTTGGGTTGATGCCTTGTGTTTGATCATGCGGGCATACCTATAAGGACCTGTGGAAAACACTGTTGTGTGTGTGTGGGATTCCCTGTGGAGGAATCGAAAAGTCAATTTGATACAGGGCAAATTTAGAACGATCCTGCGCGGATCTTGACCCAAGGGTTGGGGTCTGCATCAATTGTGGTATCAGAGCTTGATTTTGTCTGTATATTTCAGGCAAAAGGAGCTAGAGGAAAATGAGTAGTCTGATACGCACCATTTGGTATCAGAGCCCAGAACAAGTTCTTTTCTTTCTGTAGCAGAGAAAACAGGGAAACATTTTACAGCCATGCTGTCGAGAAGAAGAGACAGGCCAATGCCAATGCTTGATCCAACAGTGGAAAGAGAAATGCACGAGTTACATGTCAGGCTTGATGCCATGGATATAGCACAGAGGTGCACAATTGACGTTGAGGACATCAGCGAGGCTGAACGTGAAAATGAAGCTGGAAACGAAGGAGAAGAAGTAGCAGTCGAAGATGCTGTGGATGAACGCCTATTCAGGGTTGTTGCAAGGATAGGTGCCAGAGCAAAAATGGACATTCCACTATATGAGGGAAACTTGGATGTTGAAGAGCTTCTAGATTGGATTAGAGCTCTAGATAAATAATTCGACTATGAGGATGTCGAGGAAGACAAGAAGGTCAAACATGTCGTTACTAGACTTAAAGGGCATGCAACACTATGGTGGGATGAACTGGAGGCTGACAAATGCTGCAAAGGCAAGCAGAAAATCAAAAGCTGGGATAGAATGGTTGCAAAGATGAAGGCCAAATTTATACCCAGGGATTATCAAATCACTCTGTTTCGGAGGATGCAGAATTTGAGACAGAAGCTGATGTCGGTAAAAGAATACACTGAAGAGTTCTACAAGATAAACATTAGAGCAGGTCTTCGGGAAAGCGATGATGAAAAATTTGCCAGGTACATGAATGGTCTGCGATATGACATCCAAGATGAGATGACCACGATGATCATTTGAAATGTGGAAGATGCTTATCAGATATCTCTTAAAGTTGAAGAGAAGTTGAGCCAGAAGCAAGGTCAAAGAGGCCGAGGTAGAAGTCAAGCCAGAGGCAAAACAATTGCTCAAGACAGAACTCAAAAATCTAAAGAAGAAGGGAAGAAACCTCAAACTCAACATGAGAGAGGAGAAATCTCACAAAGAGGGCAGTATGCTGATAGAAATACTTTCCCTCGAGCCAGAGGAAGAGGAAGAGGTAGAGGCAGTGAAGTAAAATGCTTTGTCTGTGGAAAGATCGGACATAAATCCTATGAGTGTCCAGATAAAAAAAAAATGGTGGTGAAACTCACATTGCCGAAGCTCAAGGATGGAATATTGAGGCAGAAGATGTTGAGGGCGGAAGATCTTTGATGATGAGGAAAGTTCTCTTGAAGCCGGAGAAGGAGGCAGAGAACCCAACCCAAAGAAATAGTCTGTTTCGGACTGCTTGCAAAACCAAAGAAAGAGTATGCAAAGTCATAGTGGACAGCGGTAGCACAGACAATCTCGTATCTACAGAGATGGTAGAAAAGTTGGAGCTGGAGACTGTTATACATCCAAGCCCATACAGAGTTTCGTGGCTACAAAAAGGACATCAGGTAAATGTCACTAAACAATGTTTAGTTGAATTTAAAATAGGAGGATATAAATATGAAATATTATGTGATGTCATTCCCATGGATGTTTGTCATCAATTGCTGAGTAGACCATGGCAATATGACAGTAACGTAGTTCATGATTGGAGAAAGAACACATACACCTTGGAGAAAAATGGTAGGACTCACATGTTGCTGCCAATTAAGGATAAAGAGGTGAAAACAAAGATGAGCAACACTGTACTTCTCATGAGTGGGAAGGAACTTCTTAATGAGGTTAAGAAAAGGAAGACACACAATTTATTATGGTTAGGAAGCCCAAAATTGTTTTGACCAGTACGAGGATAGATGATTTACCATAAGAAATCCAGGAATTGCTGGGAGAATTTGCTGGTATAGTAGTAGACAAACTACCTTGTTCGTTTCCACCTATCAGGAGTATGAGCCATCATATCGATCTTATACCTGGAGCCAATTTACCGAACAAAGTAGCATATAGGTTGACGCCGCAGGAAAATGAAGAAGTCAAGAGACAGGTCCAGGACTTAATGGACAAAGGATTGATTCGAGAGAGCTTGAGTCTGTGCGTTGTTCCGACAGTGCTCAGCCCAAAGAAAGATGGAGGCTGGAGAATGTGTACAGACTCAAGGGCGATCAATAAGATTACCATCAGATACAGATTTCCATTGCCAAGGATGGACGACTTGATGGATTGCTTGAGTGGAGCTAAGTTTTTTTCAAAAATTCATTTGAAAAGTGGGTATCATCAGATTCGAATGAGAGAAGGTGATGAATGGAAGACAACATTCAAGACAAATGAGGGGTTGTATGAATGTCTTGTCATGCCATTTGGCTTAACGAATGCGCCTAGTACTTTCATGAGATTGATGAACAAAGTCCTGAAGGATTTCATAGGGAAATTCGTCATCGTATATCTTGATGATATATTAATTTTCAGCAAGACAGAAGCAGAGCACTTAAAGCATTTAGCTGCAGTGATGAGAAGATTACAGCAAGATAAATTGCTGATAAATATGAATAAATCATCATTTATGAGGACATAACTCATTTATTTGGGTTTTGTTATCTCTGCAAATGAGTTGAAGATGGATCCAGAAAAGGTAGACGCAATTAAGAATTGGCCATCGCCGAAGAGTATATTTGAAGTTCGAAGCTTCCATGGTTTGGAAAGTTTCTACAGGAAATTCATTCAAAATTTCAGTGGAATTAGTGCACCAATGATGGATATGGTGAAGAAGAGACACAAGTCTTTTCACTGGATAGAAGAAACAGAGAAGAGTTTCAATCTACTGAAGAAGAAGATCACGGAACAACCAATTCTGGTTTTGGCAGATTTTAGCAAGACATTCCAAGTCAAGTGTGACGCGAGTGGATTTGCAATTGGAGCGGTATTGAGTTAAGACGACAAGCCGATCACATATTTCAGTGAAAAACTGAATGAAGCGAAGATCAAGTACTCAACATATGATAATGAATTCTATGCAGTCATACAAGCACTGAAGAAATGGAGACATTATTTGGTTCCCAAAGAGTTTGTTTTGTACATTGATAATCATGCTTTACAATTCATGACTCAACAAGATAAGTTGAACCAAAAACATGCTAAATGGGTTGAATTCATGCAGAATTTTACTTTTGTGATTAAGCATATTTCTAGAACTGCTAACAAAGTTGTTGATGCTTTGAGAAGGAAATGTTTGCTTATGCAGGAATTCAGAGTCAAGACTTTGGGTTTTGATAACCTCAAAGAAATGTACAGGGATGACCCAGATTTTAAGGAGGCATATGAAGCATCTGAGAATCCAGTTCTCAGGGACAAAAGCCAATGGACCGAGTATATGATCCAGGATGGGTTATTATTTCGGGGCAATCAACTATGTATTCCAAAATGCTCCATGAGGGAGAACCTGCTGAAGGAAAAACACAGTGGAGGATTGGCCGGACACTTCGGTCATGAAAAGACGTTCTCAAAGTTGAATGGCTCATATTTTTGGCTAGGGATGAGGACAGATGTTAAGAAATTTGTGGACAGATGCAGGATTTGTTAGCACACAAAAGGGAAAAGGAAGAACACAGGGTTATATCAACCATTACCCATACCTAAAAGGTCGTGGGACACAGTGAGCATGGATTTTATATTGGGACTGCCAAGAACACAAAGAGGATGTGATTCAATCTTTGTGGTAGTTGACAGATTTTCCAAGATGTCACATTTCATACCATGCCAGAAAACCAACGACGCAACTCATATTGCGAACCTGTTTTTCAAGGAAGTCATCAGACTTCACGGCTTGCCAAGGAGTATCGTATCTGATCGAGACACCAAGTTCGTCGGACATTTCTGGAGGACCTTATGGAAAAAGATGGGGACAAGTTTGTCTTTTAGCTCAGCATATCATCCTCAGACGTTTGGGCAGACAGACGTCGTGAGTAGAAGTTTGGGAGAATTGTTGAGGAGCTTAGTGACTGAACACCACAGCCAGTACTTAGTGACTCTCTTAACAGAAGCACAGGGCAGAGTCCATTCCAAATTGTATATGGAATGTAGCCAAGGGGAGTTTCTGAATTGAAAGATCCGGAACAAAATGAATTTAGGAGTGCTAGTACAGAGGACTTTGCAAAAGGAATGAGAGAGCCTCACAACTGAATTAAGGAGCGATTGTAGAGTTTGAGTCAAGAATGTAAGCGCAGAGCAGATCAACACATGCGAGAACTTCAATTTGAAGTTGGTGATCTGGTTCTTGCATATCTGAGGAAGGAAAGGTTCCCAAGGGGAACGTATAATAAACTGAAGATGAAAAAGATTGGATCGTGCAAGGTCATAAAGAAATTTGGGGCAAACGCATATGATATTGAATTATCCGATGGGATCGGAATCTCACCGATATTCAACGTTGCGGATTTGTACCCTTACAGAGCTGAAGGAGCAGAGAGGAAACATAAAGAGATTCAATGGGCAAAACAAATGCCTGTAGCTGAAAAGCCACATATGGAAAGCATAATTGACAAGAGGATTAGCAAAAATACCAAGAGAAAAGAGTATTTCGAATACTTGGTCAAATGGAAGGGACATCCAGTTGAAGATGCTAGTTGGGAAGATGAAGCAGAGATTCATAAGCATGGACAGACCGTGCAAGAGCTCATGAACAGGAGTTCATGAAAATTTTCAAGCGAGGGAGTATGATGCAGGAGCATCGTAAGTAGCCAGCCAAGCAAGCATAAGGCCGAAGACAGCAGGAAGAAGCGCAACACACATTTTACACATTTTGAAATGTTTTTGAAAAATTAATGAAACGAATATTAATGTGATAGCTGGGGAAAGCATACTTACATTTATATCTTAGATATTGTAAACAGATCTTGAGCGATTGCTCTCATCTATAGTATGTAAAGGCGTTTATACATAATTAATGAAAGTAGGTAGATTTGAATTCATAGATTAGATAGTTTAGAGAGTAGGAGGGAAAATGGATATAGACACCCTCACCCTTGTATTATTGTATCATTAGCACAGAAAAAAAAAAGAGAGAGCCGTAGCAGAGAGTTGTAGAGAAGAACCCATGTACAGGAGTATTTGAGTTAATATATGAAGCTTTGACTCAGATTTCATGGTGTTATGATGTTTGTTGTTTACATATGCTGAATGGTATGCTTACAGTTGTTTTATTCTCTCTGTTATGCCTTTTTTGTTATTCTGTGTTGAATGTATGATTTCATGTTGAGTATATGAAGTCTGAGAGAGGAGAAGAATGAGTTTCAATTGTTTTTCTTTCTGAGAGAGTTCCTGCAAGGAGTGCAGTGAAAAATCCGAAAGGTGTGCGTTGACAAGGGTTCTGAGTTTTATCTCAGAAAGCTCAGGAAGGATACCGTTGTTCTCATTCCAGCAGAAGTGCAGGTGAAGCACAAAAGCCGTGCAAGGTGTGCGCAGGCTAGTTGAAGCCTTAGAATTTATCAACTAAGGTTGAAGAGTGAAAGACTGTTGTTGCCGAGAGTGTACAGAGTCGAAGAATCAAATACACAGAAGTATTTGAAAGATTGCTGCAAAGAATGCGTGCAGGAGTCCTTTCGAGACTTGAGGTTACAATAGAAAGCTCAGGAGGATCATCGCCTTTGAAGTATTCAAAGGAAGACGGGGAGCTGAATCATCACGCAGAAGTTAAGTTCAGTGGAAGGACACTAAGTCAATTTAGCCAGAGATTCATTGAGGAGTGAATCAGACGGTCAAAATTCTCTGAGGAGAACTCGTGAAGTCGTGAGGACAATAGGATCCATAGGAGTTGCAGGGTGGATAAGGGTTGGACGAACCCATTACATTGGTTTCAAGATTCAACGTTGGCCGTTGATCGTGAACGTCGAGCCGTCAAGATCATTTTGGCAAATCGAGGTTTGTAAGTCCCGAGTGCAAGTCAAATCCCTTGGTCACTCGAACTTCCGAATCGCGAAATGGATTATCGTGTGTGAAGAAGAGGCGTAGGATTTTCGGCGTTTCGGAATTTCAGAGTTCGGCATTTCAGGGGTCCTGACGACAAGGAGTTGGGGCATAGTGGAGTGAAAATCCCAAAGTCGCGAGTCGCGACAGGATTTTAGCGTGGAATTTTGGGATTTCGACACTTCGGGTGTCGAAAAGCATAGGAGGCAGCGTTTTGGGATCGAGAGTTTCAAACTCCCGGTACCCGGAAGTCCGAAATAACATGGGTCGTCGGATCGAACGAAGGCTTATAGCCATTGATCCCATGGAAGGCACCATTTCGGAGTTCGGGGTTTGGAAGTGATAGAGGAACGGTTGTCGAAGGGTTGTTCAAGTTTTGAAAGCCGGAAATCTTGAGTGGCCAGATGGCAAGAATCCTCGTGGAAAACAGAGTACAATGGGGAAGATAGGTGGCGTGTTTTCGTTAATAGGCGGAGTCAATCCTCGTTGACCATTTCAGGGTTTTGAAGGTTGAAGAACCAAGAGTCTTGCAGCCGGATTTGCGAAGTCATGAAGTTCAATACTCCGAATCGACGAAAAGTTTCATCTGGGAGCTAGCCTTTGATGAACGCATCGGGGTTCGGTATTTTGGCAGTTTCAAAGACAAGAGGTCGGGGTTCTTTACTCCAGAATTCTCGAAGTCGCGAAATGCGATACAACTGTAGAGGAGGACATGACCAAAGATTTTGACAATTCAACATTTCGGGTTTCAGAGTTTGAAGAGACAAGAAACTCGACAACAAGAATCACAATATCGCGAAACCTGAAATCCCGATTCGGCAAAGGGTGCGATCATATTGTTGGTTAGGAGATTTGGGTTGATGCCTTGTGTTTGATCACGTGGGCATACCTATAAGGACCCGTGGAAAACACTGTTGTGTGTGTGTGGGATTCCCTGTGGAGGAATCGAAAAGTCAATTTGATAAATGGCAGATTTAGAATGATCCTGCATGGATCTTGACCTGAGGGTCGGGGTCTGCATCACACAAGGAGAGAAAATAAGGAATTTTGCTAGTGTGGAGTCACAAAGGGTTGTGATTCAAGAGGATCTATGATAAGTGAAGGAATTTCACCTAGAGATCAAGGGTCCGAGGAAGGAGCCAAGGAGAAGCAAAGGAGTAGTGGCTAGGAAGATCAAAGGAAAAATCTTAAGGTGTGATTAACTATTTTGTTGTTTGTTTTTTCCTCAGAGGGGGCATTTTCCTAGGACAGGAGCCCTTGTAAGATTGGATTCATTTATAATGAAAATATGATTTGAAGGGAAGAAATATGTGTGCATAATTATGGTTTCCTCTTTATTGCTTCCGCTGATTTATTTATTTAAATCATTAAAAACAAACTACGTTTTTTATTTAGTAAATTTGTAGTAATAAGTAAATTATAACAAGGTATTTTCTAGGTAATAATTTACCAAGTGTCGGGTGAGTGAAATTAACATGGTATCAAATTTATATCTTTGAGGAGGAAACTAAGGGTGCATAGTTCTAGTGATTTCTTGCAGGGACAATAGTATAATAAGTGGGAAAAGGAAAACCCAACAAATAGAATTTTCTTTTGCAGGTCATACAACCATATTTGACTATAGCAGGGCATGCCACGTACAGACTATACAAGGCCGCAATAGGGTCGTACATGCCACATATGGGCTATACAGGGCCACAACAAGGTTGTACAAACCATGTATGGGCTATACAGGGCCACAACATGTCCATACAGGTTGTCGTACAACCGTACAACGTGAGCGAGCAACTATAGACAGTTGTGGGCAGGTCCAAAATAGTCGTGGGAAACCCTAAAACTGCCATGGGCAGCTGCTATGTGTTGCTGGTAGCCCCAACTATGTTGCGTGTAGCCTCAGGAAAAGTGCAGACAACGACAGTCAACAGGCCAGGGAAACATACAATAGGTCTGGGTAGCCAACAACAGATCTGGGCAGTAGAAAAAAATTTAGGGCAAAAGTGTTGGGTGGCTTGCTGAGGAGTGGTAGAATTACGTGTAGGGGTCTCGGTAACTAGTAGAGGATATTGGATTAGTTTTTGTGCTTTATAAAATAATAACATAATAGTTTTTTAACAAATCTAGAAATGACAATGGCTTGTCTCAAGTTTAAGACAGGTTGGATGGACCATCTAACTTTCTCTCTTGGAAAGAGAGGGTGACCTTACTCTTGAAGGAACATGACCTGTGGGAGATCATGGAAAATGTTGTTCCTACATCGACATATATAGAAAATAAGGTGTCTCTTGAGAAGGACATCAAATCCCAGAGAGTCATCATGGATTCCATGAAGGATCATTTGATCCCTCACTTGGAAGAGAAGCAATAAGCTAGAGAGATGTTCAAGGCTCTAATGGATTTGTTTCAGAGTGATATCTTGAACATGAATATGGTCTTGAGGAACAAGCTCATATCCAACCAGATGTCAATATATGACAATGTTACCAGTTACTTCATGAGGATCACTCAGACATGTAATCAATTTGCAACCATTGGGGAGAAAGTGACCAAGGTAGAACTTGGGAATGTGGCATTGAATGGTTTCACCAAGTCATGGGATCCATTTTTCAAGGGGATATGTGCTTGAGATAATATTCTGGATTGAGAGAGGCTTTGGGATGATTGCATCCATGAAGAGACTTAGGAGGATTCTAAAGCAGACAAGTAGGAATATGGAGAGGAGAACCTGGCTCTGGTTAGTTAGACCAAGAAGAGAAAAGGATGTTGAAATTACTAAGACAACTGAGAGGGGGGGGGTGAATTAGTTGTTATTGTGCTTAAACAATTTTAATTCTATTAATACATTCTTAATATTTCTTCAAGTGATCATTAACATTATACAGCATATGGACAATAAAATTAATGAGCATCAGACACACATAAGGTA
>JASDQU011378994.1:0-23929 GCA_032191745.1 Picea mariana | reverse complement strand
CAAATGTGCCACTATCCATGGCCACATTCATACCCAATGCACTCTTGCATTGTTATTCAAGTTCACCACACTTTATGACCGGTTCTTGGCCACGGGGTGTTGGAATTTAACCAACCTTTTCCTCATATGGTTTATTCATTTTTCTTTCATTCTTACAGCAGGACCATACTGCCTGCTATAGGTCGATCATGATCCCAAATCAATACACATGAGCTCAAAAGTTTCACATGAATGCCTTTACGCATTCCTTGATTGTCAATGCATTCATGACATATCAATTCACGAATTCTTCCAAGTTACAAACAATGTTTACTATCAGAAGGGGCTCTTACCAAATCCCTTCATAGCTTGTGCCACATAGGCACAAATATATTTATACCAATTCTTGGCTGCTAGCACTCTCTCTCTGATATTATCCCATCAGTTGTGCTCCATGGGGACTTTTAAAGTCCCTTCAATAATCGTTCCACAAGAACCTTCTCATAGTCATCATTTGATTGAGGTTGCTCATTATTGGCAACTGTCTTTCTCGACAGTTCCAATCTTATTTCTTTCTACACATGACATACACCATAAGAACATTAGTCGTCATGTAAATTAAAATGCAATTACCATAGCATTAAATTAATAAAATATTTTCAGACATGTCTCAACATATATGTATGTACTTCATCACACTATCCTTAATGTTTTCATGAGTGCAACACAACAATTCTCAATCATTTTCACATCATTACAACCATCATTACTACGGTGTCAAAACATTTTCATTCATCAACGTATTAGCTTTCTCACCCCATAGAAAAACATAATACACAACAAGGAAAGAATTGAGGGCTCTCCCCTTCTTCAAATTCTTTCTACATCGCCTGGGACTTTTCAGCCCAGTCGAGTTATCTCTCAGGTTTCACTGCCTTTTCTTAATCATGGCCTCAACCAAGCTTAAGTAGTTAAACATACTCATTTATTCATTTAAAAGGGGGTTTACTTGCCCTTTAGCAACTATACCGATTTCCACGATTGTTCTTTTAATCCTACGACTCTGCTAAACAATTTAGGGTTCTTAGGGTGAGGAAAGTGTTCCTCCTTTTTATTATGCAATCTACTTCTTATTGTGGTCTTCCTGCTCTTTTTCAATGAGAAGTCTTGGTTAGGTCTCACCCTAGTATTTGTTTTTAGAATATAACATCATGCTTTAACAACAAACTTTTGTTCATAATGGATCATGAACATCTGCATCCTGCACACTACCATTCGGTTATCTGAATTGGTCAATATTCAGTTGTTAGTTTTCTATTCATTACATGATACTTTAAAAATGCAATCTAGGATTATTATATATAGACAGGCCTTGCAGCCCATTGTCCAACCTTCAACAATTATTAGGGTTGTGACTATGTTCTTCTGATAGAGTCCTTATACAGTGCCTCCACTGGGAACTCCTTCGGCATGCAACTTCCTTGTTGCATATCCATCACTATCTGTGATGGTCTCAAGTTCGAATTAGCTTCAGCTTGTTAATAAGCAGTTGCCATAGGTATATTTCATAGCCTACATACATCTCTATTTTTAAAATCAGTCAACTCATGATTGTTTACAATCATTCTCATGTGATCCTCAAAGGCATAAACATTTTCCTCTTATCATGACAACAAGGCATCCTTGCTCGTTTACTCTTTTATTTATGTGTATTGGCTTTTCCTGGTGAGATGGAGCACATCCCCCTTAAGCTATCATTCAAGACAGAACCTTCATGACTCTTCAAAATGGAGTCAACCATGCATCCATGGTATTCATTCAATCTTGGCAAGTGCAATTCTTGCCTCACGTTTCACTCACCAGGGCAATCATAATGGGGCTCTAGTATAATTATACTCTTACATCCTACATGTGAATTACTTGCACATTTCATATCATTCATACCTTACTGGAATGAATATCAGGCATCCTATTATGAAGCTTCACAATGCATTAAACTCATGCACTTAAGTATAATTAAACACAACTAAGTATTCATCATTCTAGCTCACGCCTTCTCCTCATGCGACCACCGACAGTGACCACGATCCGAACTAAAAGGCACTTCACATTTTGTGATTTTGGGATTCCTGTTGCAAGGAACTCTGGTTCCTCATTCCCTGAAATCTGAAAACCCCAAAACCCAAGGCTAAGGTTTTGTTGGCTCTTTNTTGGGATTCTGGCAGAGTCTTCACCTCCTAATTCCCGATTTCGAATCCCGAAATGTGTATGCGTTAGATCAACGATCCACCGCCTGTCTCGATCCAATGAATCAGGTTGGATGTCGGGATTTCGTGACAATCGAGTTCTAAAAAATCTACCTGTTGACTTCTAAACCTCCGACTCCCGAAGATCCGATTACACCGGATCTACAGTTTAGGTCATCTGCTAACCAATGACCTTGATTGAATTGGGGATTTACCTAGCATGACTTTGGAAAGTCTACACTTCTATTTTCCCAATAGAAGAAACCTCGAAGCTCTATATCAATGGCTCTCGTTGATTCCAATCTAACAGATACTATTCCTCCTGAGCTTGTGAGTGATGAGAGGTTATCAGCCTTATCTTCTTCGCTGATCAACTAGATCTAACGGTTCACGAAATTTCGGTATTCCTCCCTCCGAGAATTCCACCGTCCGTTCAGATTTTCAATGACTTCCAGCCACGAACTTGGCATCAACTCTTATGGAATCAACCTCTGTGTTTAACCTTCAAAGCTTTCAAACTTTAACACAAGCTTGTTTCTATATGCAGTCCTTGCGCTCTATATGCACACTGGGCATACGCAATTTCCCCGCTATCTTCAACTATTCACATTCAAGATTTATTATCATTGTCAATTAGCATATCCCTACTCCGATAAGAGTAGTTACCATTTTAACAAAGGGGTTAAAGAAATTCCTCTGCTGAAATTCAACAAGAATTCCCAAAATCACAGGTTCAATTCTACAATCCTTCTCCTTAAAGAGTAATGCAGATAACGATACCTCTTTTTGTGACTCATGAATGAGCCCAAGCAGGCCAAGTGTTGTAACCATGCTCTGATACCATTTTTCCACACACCCACTATGGAAAAAATAATTTTTTTGCCTTTTTCTCGAGGGATAGAATCCCCGAGTTCCTACGAGGTTCTAGTGCAGGCTAGCTCTTCCTGTTGGAACCTTCACTAAACCAATCCACCGGTCCTTTCATTGAAAACCTGTCGTGTACAACTCAAACACCAAGCATGGGCTTCACCTCCATGTGATCATCGACACTATGACCCCGGCCTATGCCCAAAAGATGTCTTTTGCAAATCAGGACTTCGGGGATTTAAATGAAAAGAACCCTGAATCTTCTCCTCTAAAATTCCAAACTCTAGAATGGAGTCTAGCTCCTCCCTTGGCTCTCGTTCATGTGACCACAACCCTCTGACCATCGACTAACCCATGAAGGACTCATCACATTTCGTGATACCGGGGATCCAAATGCCTAAGTGACTCAGTTCCTATCCTTCGATATGCGGAAATGTCGAACCTTGAAAGAGGTTAACAAACTCCTTGGATCCTCCTTTAAGCCTTCACCACGTGGCCCTATCCTATGACCTGGGGCAACTCCTCTGAGCACTTCAGCTTTCGCGATTCAGGAAATCGCGACCCAACTTCAACCTCTCGTTCCTAGAATCCCTGAAGTCTGAAACTTTGGTTTCCACCTAGACCCTAGCACATTCTAGCCCTCACTTCTATGTGCCAATGTGACCCTTCCCTAAGGACTGGGTCCCAGCTTCCAACGATTTCAGGACTTTGCGACCCAGGAGTTTGCAACTCTCGACTTCGAGTCACAAGGTTCTCCAACTCCTGAACCCTGATTCTTCGATGAACCAAATCAATGGTCCAAACCTCCCCTTGATCAACGGTCTAGATCCAATCGCGATTTTGCGTATGAAAGAGTTGAAAGACTCTCTCCTCTGTTCTCTTGATCCACGAAACACCGACCACTCGCCACCTGTCCTCTCCGATGGATGGTCCTGATCCTTCACGAAATCTCCTTTCATGAGTTTTCTCCAGTCTTCACCCTCGTTCTCCCAGTGCCAAATCCCCGATGACTTCCAGATCGCTGCCATGTGTCCTCTAAGATGAACACTCTCGATTCTTTAGGGAAATATCCTTTTGTGATTTTGGAGGAATTCTTCCCCTCTAATTTCCCGGTTCCCAAATCCTCGATGGGTCTAGATCTCCGACACCTGTCCTCCAGAATAGACGGTCTCGATGATTTCGATGATTCCTCTGAACAACGACTACTCACCACATGTCCCCTTAGATGGATGGTCCTGATGGTCTCAGGACTTTAGCGGATCCCCACTCCTGCTTATACGAGGGTTAAACCTCATGCACCTTCTCTCGGATCCGATGACTATTGCCCTCTACACTAGATCTGACGGCCTAGATCCTTCACAGATCGACGGCTAGGATTTTATCAGATATCCCCTTTCACTATCCTGGGGGAGTCTTCGCTCTCATTTCCCTAGTAACGAAATGCTGAAATGATCCCTTGGCACGTAGTGTTAAGGTCTGCGCTACTCTTGCAGATTTGACGCTTGTCATCTCTTGGCACTAGATCCGACGACTCTGACTAAATCTCTTCTGTGCTTTCCTCTCAATGTCTGGGCGTGGCTTCGACGATCTAGATCCTTTCTTTGAAACTAATCTAAGGGTTGTTGTTACTCCTCATGGATCCTGGGTTTTACATTCTCGATTTCTTTGCTACTTGTGAAGGCTGAAGGGATCGAGGTGTTAACGCCTACGCTCCTCCTCTATATCCATTGGTCATGACGGGCTTGGGATACTCCCGAAAGGATCTCATCCATTCGTCTAGCAGACAAAAGGGTACTCTCTTTTGGTATTTGAAACTCGCTAACCTTCCTGAGCTTTGTCAACTATGAAGGACTTGAGAGCTTTGTGCTCTTTCTCATGGACTTAACACCTAGAGGGATCTTCAACACAACTATTGCGCTCCTTCAACAAGGGGGTTCTGGGGTTCTATTTGCCTCATAGAGAGCCTATGCATATCTGCACTACCTCTCCTAAGCTTAACAATATCCATCCTCCAAGGGACTCAAAACGACTAGGTGAGTAAACCTTCGTATATGAAACTATGCCTAAGGTTGACAAGATCATAGTTCGTGGCTCTAGCTTAAGACACTACATAACTCAAGAATTTATGAGAACAAGTCATGTCTGAACCATATAATCCCTTACTTGCCTAATTATACAACCAAGCAGAAATAGAAGGGATACAATATATCCATTAAGCATTCATTCAAATTCCTAAAAGCATGCATAGTATAACAATTTCATACACAATTACAACTAAATTACACAGCGTAGGAGATCGCTTATCGATTACAGGTTGCCATCAACCAATTGACTATGGGTGCTTTTCCTTCCACCCAACCATAGGCTCAGAGGCATTCATTCTTAGCACTTTGGCCACCCCTGTGCCAAGTGATGATATCACCAGGGAATTCTCACAGTTCTCGAGGGTTCTCTCTCTATTTCAGCTTCTGTTCGGGTCCTGTTTTCTGCAACTCAGAGCCTTCTCACTCAGTTGTGGCCTCGGCGAGGTTTCTTAGATTGTCTTTGACATCAAGCTCATGGCCTTTTGTTCATGATTCACTGCAGAGCTTCACGCCTCTCCCTTGCGAGCTTCCGCCCTTGTCTGGTGTCTGGTGTCTCCCTCTCTTGCTGCCTCCGTGTGTATAATTGTCACCTTCCTTCTGTCAGAAGGAAGATCAGGTTCACCCGGTTTGTCAGACCTTGCGGTACTTTAGGATGACTTTCTGCAGCTAGACCACACTCCCATTCATGGGGGTGGTTGGTAGTTCAATCATCGGTCCTTGCCTCATTAACTGATTTCTTTCCCCTAGTGATATCATGGCTAGTACTTTCAAGGTTTCACCCCCACAGTCAGTTATTGGCAACTCAAGAAATAATACATTTACATTGTCCTCATGCATTAGCACGGTAATTCCTATTTTTATGATTAATTACAAATTGGGGGAAACAGGGTTTTATAGATAGTGCTCTGGTGTAAGGGGCACTAGAGCATTCTAGCACTCTGTGTAAGGATAAAGGGGATCTCTAGCAATCTGACAACAACAAAGGGGCAACGCTCTGCTCCAAAAACTAAGAAAATCACTCAAAAAAAACAAAATTCCAAGTAAATTCAGTCAATCAGGGTGATCATGATGAAATAAAGAAGAAATCAAACAAATCTAAGAATAAAAAATGACAATATGGAGAAGTTCAAGTGAGTGTACAAAGGGATAAAAGAAGATCTGGGAAAGGAAACAAAAATCCCCAGTGGAGTCGCCAATTTCTATTGTAGGTGAATCCTCCTGCAGACAAGTGGATTCCCTCTTGGTCTCTATAATTCTAAGGCTAAGACAGAAGAGTGCTTAACATGGACACTGACATCCTTTTAGATCTAATCAAGCTAATATACTAAGGAAAAGAAGAAAGATATGTACCTTGTGAACGACGTTTGTCCTTGCAAAGTCCTGGCTGAGCATCGATCTTGAACTCCCTGATAGGTCCTGTAGGACAAATAAAGATACAATGGACTTCCTATTATACTAAGATTATCTCAAATATAGATCTATCTACTGAAGACAAATTCACGTGGAAAAAACATAAATTTGAAAGAAACAGGCCAAGCATTGATTATTAATGAGAACAAGTAAAAAATGCTTATAATCCTTTGATGGAGGTGCATCAGCTTCATCCAGTTCTCCTTGTCCAACCCCTTTGGTCAAGTAATATACACTGATTGCTTTGATGGCATCTCAATCATGAGATCATAAGTTCGATGCAATTCTCAATCTCCATTCCCTGTCAATACCACTTATGAGATCATAAGTTTGGTATCTCAAATCTATATCTCTATCATGTACCTTTCACCATGAGAAAGCCTTCTTATATAAACTTGGAGAGGCTCAACCACTTGAGAGATATTTGGGATAAGTTGAGGATTCCTCTCCTTCAGTTGAGGATCTTCCCTAAGATCATGCCTAGACCTTTGATTCGAATCCAACCACCTTCGAAGATTGAAGGGATTCTTCCCTGTTTTATCTCAACAAACCAAAATTCGTTTAGGAAGAGTAGCACTCCCCCAAAAGGGGCACCAGAGCACTATAACACTCCCCCAAAGGAGCGCAAGTGCTCCCTGACAGTGTATAGGGGAGCGATCGTCTCCAAAATCAGATTTTGAGTGGTTCTTTCAGTGGCAAAAGGCTTGTACTCCCTGTCAACTAATTTGTCTTCTTCAAAACTAGTCTTTGAGGTGTCTTCAGTGTCTTTATGATGTCGTTAGAGGTACGAAATAGGAAAGATGGAAGTATGATGTTTGTGACACTTGAAACACTTGTGGTTAAGATGTGACACTTGTGGTTAAGATGTGACACTTGTGGACAAGATGCGACACTTACAACACTTGTAATGACAACACTTGTGACACTATCGAAGTGAGTAATTTTGAGGTGTAAAAGATAGCCCCCCAAAGTATGAAGTTAGAAGACGATGATGAATGAAGTACTTTGTAGAATTTTTTCGAGCAAGGGTATGGATGCGGAGAACCTGGTAGAAGCTGCACACAACCATCAAACAAATATTATGATGTGTTTCAAACCCAAGGCAGGCATACCTATGCTTGGGTGATAAGGACTTTTTAGGTATGGCCGTCATAAAATACACCGCGGATCCATAATTATATTGATAAAAAGGGTATAGCCACCGGTAATACAATGTGGATTTATATTCCCATGACATGAACTGATCGTAGCCACGAAGAATACACAGTGGATCTATGAGATGACAAGACATAGCCATGACCAATTCAAAATGGATCTATGTAACAATATATGTGTCATAGTTAAAAAAACTCCGTCGCAACCTGGGAAAAGTATATATCAAAGTGATGACTCAACCCAGGGTCTTCTTACCAATTTCGATGTAGTACGAATCTAACCATGTGAATAGATGTCTTGACGTCGAACATGGTAGAAACCACTTGATTACCGGTCAATGAGCTAAACCGTTAAAAAGTGCGAGGGAGATCACCATTGATGTCAATGATTCCCAAGGTACTCTAGTACATTCCGACAAATGTGAATGGATGAGT
Organism: Picea mariana; assembly: GCA_032191745.1. Classification (NCBI taxonomy): domain Eukaryota; kingdom Viridiplantae; phylum Streptophyta; class Pinopsida; order Pinales; family Pinaceae; genus Picea; species Picea mariana. The sequence goes on along the minus strand of JASDQU011378994.1, from coordinate 15,754 downwards.
TGAAGTCAAACATTCATGGAATCATCCGATCAAAGGTCAATGATGTAAACCCACTATCGGACACAAGGAAGCCTGCCATTGAGGCATGCAGGTCCCAAGGTACTAACTAGTTTCTAAGTCTAGTTCCTGGATAATGTGCTGAAGTCGACAGGAACAAACTCGTCGAAGGAGGGCCTTGATGTATCCCCCATCAATGAAACGAAACAAACACAGAGATGTAATTGGTGGATCAAAAGAACATGGACTGACACGGGTATTGAAACTGGGATTTGTGATGGTTGAATCTCGAGGAAGATACTTCCCTTGAACACTGAGGCACAACAGCAGAAACGTGACATGGACCAAAACACGATGATGTAGTGGATACTATGACTTTCTTCAGGTGACCCAAAGGAGTAAAGAAACTCAGAGGATTGGTTCAGTGGAGAGGTTCAGCGAATTGAAATGTGTGCAAAGATAAAATGTCGTGTTCAAGGGCGACCGTAAGAGTTACTAGTAGTGTTCTAAACAACTGCTTGGCTTACTTCTTTCAATTTTTCCCCCATCCAAATAGAAGAGTACCTCTTTTTGATTTAACGAGCTTGAGGAGGGTAACACATGCTCGATATAACTCACCTTCGACAAGTTCCTCTTCATTTTTAGTGAACCGGAAGAAGTAAGGGTTCGGTCCCGTATGGGCCCTTCAATGTATGATTGTTTAACGAGTCCAGAGAAGGTAAAATTGGTGATTTTTCATGTTTAGAGAGTCTGAAAACAACTTAAAGATGACTCCAATGTTGTCCTTTTTCGTAATGTTAGTCTTACGAGGCTGAAAAAGAGTTAAATTATCACTCGAAAGATTCTCTTTCAAACCTTTTAACGAGTGGGAAAGGAGGCAATATCACTCGACAATCTTTTCATGTTTAGAGAGTCTGAAAAGAGATTAAAGACAAATCTAGGGGGTTCCTTTTTTGTTTATCCATACAGGTCCGAAAAAGAGATAAAAGTTTACCCAGATGCATTCTCATGTATTTACAAGCATGAGAAAGAACAAAGACTAAGCTCGGTATGCCCCCATCTTGAAAGCTAGTGGCTTAACTCTAGAATGATCATCAAAGGCTGGAGATATGCCCTCCAAGCTTCAATTCATTCACTGACTTTGAGGTTGTCACCAATTTCTCTACTAGATGAGAAAAAGGAGAAGGGTGGATGAAAAGAAAGTTCAAAAGAGTTGTCTGTTTCATTTTTTAACTAGCTTGACACAGGAAAAGAACTAAGCTCAGGGCTCTGGGTTCAATCCCCAGATTTCTATTTCATTTTTTAACGAGCTTTCCACAAAAAGAAAAACTACGCTCAAGGCCTTTGTTTCATTTTTTAACGAGATTTCCACAGGGAAGCGAAACTATGCTCGTAGCATCTGTTTCATTTTTTAACGAGCTTGCCACAGAGAAGAAAAATTATGCTCGTAGCATCTGTTTCATTTTTTAACGAGCTTGCCACAGAGAAGCGAAATTGTGCTCGTAGCATCTGTTTCATTTTTTAATGAGCTTGCCACAGAGAAGCGAAATTATTCTTGTAGACTCTTCTTGATCGTGGCTTCCAAGAGGATAATTCTCTGGAAGGACACCATGTCAAGGGACAAAACTCGGTCATGGATTCGAAGAGATCTTCACTGGATGGAAGAACAATGCTCTGGAAGGAGCACATGCTGAGGGCCATGACAGGGGTAAGGAGATCAGGCTCCAATAATCCTACCGAAGAGATCACCATGTCAACTACTGGATCTAAGTCATTGGAAGTTGAAGTCATGGGAGACAACACCACATAATTAACATGTGGCTGGGGCGATACTATCTACATATAAGAACCATTTAGGGAGTTAATCAAGTCAGGACTGATGAATGAAAGTTCATCAATAGTCACAATCCTTCCATCGTGAGGGAAAGATATCACACGAAAAAGAGTGGACACAATAGCTTTCATGGCATAGACATAATCCCGCCCAAGGAGTAAAGCGAAATCCAAGGGGTCTCGGACGACCATGACATCAATAAAGATAGTTTTTCCTCCCAAAGTTATAGGAAATTGAAAAAGGATCCTTAAAGGTTGAATGGTTATTCTGTTAAAAGCCAAGAGATTCTGTGTAACTGGCGGAAGCTGAGGACAACCCAAAGCGTGCCAAGCAACATCAAATAAAATACTAACAGACGCACAATTATCTATCAGTGTTTGAGGAACGTCCCAACCATAAACCTATACTGTAATCTGGAAAGGAATGTGAGAGGGAAGACGAGGTCCAGTTAGCGCACCCCAATAAAAAAGGATGGCCTCATTACTTGGAGGAGGTTCCATGGGAGAAAGAGGAATGCCCCCTGTTGAAAGAGACCTTGAATTTTTTATTCTTAAGGATAAAAGATTTGTATTTTTTGAGTCTTTGTATTTTTTCAATTTTCCTAAAACAAGAATTTCATCACCGATAAATTCGCAATGCCTTTTCTGTTTATTTTTGGACAAAGAAGGGAAAAAATCTAAACGAATATAAGTTTTCCAACACTATTTGAAACAATCTTTTAAATGGGCAGTAATTTAAAAATTAAGGAATTTTAGTTTAAAACCTAAAATTGGGATTCAGAGTTTTGCCTAAACAAATGTTTAACGCAAATTGAATTGTCGAAATCCCGATCCCCGATTTCCCGATACTTTAAAACTTAATTAAAACATAATTTACTAAATTCAGAATTAAAAGGGTTTAAACATTAAGTTAATCACGTCGCGAAGTCGGGATTCGCGGTTTTATAACAACAAATAATCTTGTCATCGTGTTTCCCGATTTCCCGATTTCACGATACATTCAATCCTTAATTAAAGTTTTGAATTAACCTAATAACTGCTAAGAATGATTAAGAGTTAATTAATTACATCGCGATATCGGGATTCACGGTTTTGTGAGAAGCATGTTTCATGTCATCAGATTTCCCGAAATCCCGACCCCCGATTTTCCGATTAATGAAATCCCGAAAATGTCTAATTTTAATTAATTAAGATACTAAAAATGTTTTAATTTAAAATTATACATCGCGATTTCGGCAATCGGGGTTCTTCGACGACATATTTCCTCGACATCAAAAGTGCCGAAACTCCGAAAAGCAGGTTTTCAAATTTAATTCAAGATCAACGCTAATTAATCATCCATCTAAATAAGGTTTAAAATTAATCTTTCTTTGAATATCCTTTAATACGTAATTGTCCGATTTAGAGAGTTTCTATTATTTTTGAAAACACCGAGAAAGCCTAAGTACAAACATTAAATGCATATCTTCGGAAATATCTTTTGCATTAAAAGCCTTAACTTCGTAACAGAGGTACAAATCTCAATGTTTTTATGATATATTCGAAGTAAACTTTTGAAACGTCTGTATTATCATTTCAAAGCTAAATCACTCTCTGTTACAGGTTTTCAAGTTAAACATAGAGATATGGCACCCAAAAAGGCGTCGAAGAAAAATGAAGATCAACCAGAAGGTGATATTATCTCCGATACTACTGCATCCAGAGTACACTCTATCAAATCATGGACTGGAATTTTCAAAAAATTGGAGGATGAGCTTAAATATGCAGCCACTGATTCAGAAAATCACCTCCGAGATATTGCCGAGTCTGAGCTTCATAAAGTTGCTGCATGTCCGAGACTTGTGTCATATACCGATATGATCGGTTGGGCACTAGAAAAAGTAGATATCCCGACCAGAAGCATTCTGAACGAGCAAGGAGCTGTCATCGGCTCATTCAGGCCTGAACATATTCAAGTAATGTATAAGCTCTCGCCCAATTATAGACACACTTTTAATTCTGAGTTTTTAGCCGAGTTTCAAAGAAAAGAATGCATTGAAGCTGGCCAAACATACCCTGACATGATTAGAGGATGGGCCAGAGATGAAAACAAGTTTAGGGCCGATTTACATGGAATTTATGCCACAGCTTCCTTAAACGAATATATGGTTTATGTAGCAATGATGTTATGTAGACTTTTTGGAAGAAAGGATCCTTGTCACTTTCAAACAGATTGGACACCTTTTTTAGAGGAAGTTTAAGAGGGACGCAATTTTAATTGGCACAAAGTTTTGTCAGATAACCTCACATCATAGGTTGTGAATTACAAAGTAGCTAGGTCAAAAGGACAACCAGTTTCTTTTTATATGCCAGCTTATATCATGGATGCCATTTGTTTTATGACTCCTTTCCCATTAATGAATTGGATTTGGAATGTTTCTTGCCCATAACCTGTTCATAAATACCACTCAATTCTCTGGGAAGAAAATGCAAAAAATGTTTTTTATGAGGTTTGTCATTATGTAATTATCCCTCTGCACAAAATATTCTTTGGATGTGAACCTCCTCACATTTCTAATACCATTATAGAAAACCTCAAGTCAGTTGCTGACTGGTTCATTGAGGAAATTTTTTCCTATGTTAGGGTTTATGGCTGTTCCATTCTACCTCACGCACTCCCAAAAATTCTACCAGACAGGTTGATATGCAGAGAAGTGGCTCATCAGTTAGTCAAGGGTGGTATTGGGTTAGAATTAAAAGCTCAACATAAAAAAGCATGGCCATCTTTTCCTGTTTATACTGGAAAATTCATTTTATTAAACTTAGGCCATTCTAAGGCAGAGGCCGAGTTGTTGGACGAAGTGAAATTAGCAAGCATAGAGCACAGGAAACACGAACCTTACCAAATAATCAGTTAGCATTACATACAATGTAATTTAAAAGCATATGAACATGAAATTTCAGCTTATGATGATGTTTTCAAAAATGTTAAGTCTTATGAGGAAGTGCAGAACATAGTGCAATCCTTGTCACCTGATGCACAGGTGGGGTTTTCATCCTTTCAAAGACATAGACGAAGCTGTCTGTCAAAGATTTTACAAGGTGAAATGTTGACTTCATTGCCAGAGCAAGAAACAACTCCTCCAGGGTTTAAAACTGATATTCAGGATAAGTCAAGTGACAAAGATAAGCTGAAAGATCCTGAAATACCTCCTCAGAACACATAGGGTTCTCAAACAAAAGAACCAGAAACAGGAAAGGGAAAAGGATGGGAAACAAGTCCAATAGTTCTTGATGATATTCTAGAAAATGTTGGAGGAAAAGCTTCAAAGGAACTTGGCAGTCCTATCACAACATTGACTCCACTACAGTCTACTTTTGGAACCCCTCATGAAGGAGTTCTATATGTAAGTGACTTAGAGCCAATCTATAGAGATGAAATCCCCTCATCTGATTATTTTTTCAGTAAAAAATGAAGAGCTGTCTTGAAACAGGAAATTCATCCCGTAGGAGAAAGAACGATCAAAAGACATAAAATTATCATTGATGGAAAGAAACTCAATGAAGGAGAATTCGCTACAGAGTTAGAAGGAACCATGGGTGCTATAGAATCATCTAACATGTATTCTGTAGGAAATCTAACAACTATGCTTGAGCAAAAGGATCAAGAAATAATGCAGTTGCATGACAGATTAAAAGAAAATGAAAGAATTATTGGTTGGGGAATACAAAAGGGTCTAGAACAAGCTAGACTCAAAGACATCCAAGAAATCCAAAAGTTGAATAAAAATTTGGATGAGGCAAAACACATGATACAGGTTACTCAAGAACAGGTCCAAAAGTTGAGCGATGAAAATAAATTTTTGCAAGATAAGATTATTTCAATTACTAATCAAGTAATTGAAATTGAACATTTTAGGACGCAAGCATCAGAGATATATGCAAACATAGAAGAAGAACAACAGAAAATATTCTGTAATCTGGAAATCATCCAGAACTATTTTCACGAGTCAAATAGGTCTATGGAAAAGGTAGTTCAGAAAGAAAGAGAAGCTAAAGCAGCAAGGAATTCTTTTCAAAAGGTAATGAATTCTTTACAAAAAGAAGAAATTGGAAAAAACCAGAAATTATCCATTTTAGAACAGGTAAAAGGAGATATAATGATAAAAGTTTGGGAATCAAAATTGGCAGAATATAAAGGAATTACAAAAGGAATTAATGAAGATTGTCAAAGGATCTTCAATCTTATTGAAAAAGATTCAGTAAATATCGAGACATATGGTTTTTCTGAGTTATTGGGCGAAGTCAACATTGCCAGGCATCAGCTGAAGTCAAAATAAGAACTCGAAGAAAGGAAATCAGAAATTTCAAATATTAAATTAGTCAACATTGCAGAAATAGATAAGTGGATGATAGCTTCAAGTTCAAAGTTGGAAAAGGTTAAATTCACAGAGAAAACAATAGAAAGCCAGTTGTCAGGCTTACAGAGAAGATTTTTCTCTTTTGAAGCAAACGAAGTACCTGAGGCTCCTAGGGTTTTGGTAAACTTTTTGGGGAAATATGTTCAATGCATTGAAGCAAAAAAAGAAAGTTCATCAACGCAAATTTAAAATTTTGTAAATATTTTTATTTTTTAGAATTTTGAAAGAAATTGTAAACGGTTGACATTAGTTTATGTAACCGTAATATTAGGAGGTTGGTTAGTTACCAACGAAAAACTTTGATAGAAAAGTATAAATATAGTTTCAAAAGGCTGAGATAGGGCTTCAGAAATTTTGGAGAAGGGAAATTTTTGTAATATTAACTTTGAAGTTCATCGGAATATAAACCGCAAACAAGATTCTGGATCCTGTAACTTTGTGACTATGTTTCTTCCCCTGTTTATCATGCTTTGTTAAATTTTCCTTTTAATGTGTGTTTCTAACAAGTAAATCAATTTGAAGTTATATAAATTGTTGTTTATTATTTCATATTGGTTTGGATGTTGAATGTATTACAGTCTTTCCTCTGAAATTACTTTAGTAATTTTAAGACCTGTAAAACCTTCTGTTCCTTAATATTTAATTTTGTTAGAAATCTTGTTTTTCTTTCATCATTGTTAAGTGAAATATAAGATTCTTTCTGGATAAAAGCCTTATATTTCTCTGTATTGTGTTTCATTGTTTACAATTTCAAAATTGTTACAAAACCAGGAAACGGCCTTGATTGTGTTTTTACATTACTGTTTTAGATTTTAAAGTTGTTTCATTAATATCATATCTAAAAATCTGAAGTAACCAATCGATAAAAAACCCATTTACAAACCTTTAAAACCCTATCACCCATGACAGTCCCTAGTGGCAGACAACCTAACGTAGAACTTGGTCTTCAGGATCAAACCAACATTTCCCTAAGCTTATTTAACACTATTTTACAAACAACGACCAATAGGACCGAGTTAGAAAGATCATGGGCTGCTATTGAACATGATATTCGCATCCAAGAACAACAGGAAGCAAGACAGAGACAGTTGAGAAACTGAATCTGATCTAGTCTTTCTTTGTTTCTTTATTCCAAAACCTTCTTATAAAAACCTTTTTTTGGATGCCTTGACGGTATGTTTTATAGCCTTAAAACATAAACTCAGGAACAACACCCCCCAACACGGTAGAATCTGTAGCAACGAGAAAAAACATGTGGAGTATCGGGTTTACTCTTTATAGGGATAGTAGGATCGACCGATGATGGGATCAGATCGACCATGTTGGCACTCTTCAGAGGAAGAGTGGGATTGACTGATGAAGTAACCAGAGCAACCACTTTGGCACTCCTCAATGGAGGAGTGGGATCGAACGATGGTTGGATTGGATCGACCGCTTTGGTTTCACTCTTTTTATGAAGAGTGGGGCTGATCGATGACAGAACTGGGTCAACTACTTGGGTTTGTGGTAAAATTGAGGAGGAAACTGGATTGACTACCTGATCAACTAGACTGACTGGAGATAGAACTAGATTGACCAGTCCATGAACTAACGATGGGTTGGGGGAGATCTTATTATAACCTTTTGGAAGTTGAAGTTTTTCCAAAAGAGAAAAAGTGTCATCCATATGAGGACAAAGGTGAGAGTAATGATCACCTTCATATAACATGTAAGGGAATTTGACAGTTGTCTTCTTCTTACCAACCTTAACGTCACTAGTCGACGGAGTATCACCGGCATGACCACCAGGGGCCGATGAAGTGGAGGACCAAAATTCTAAGACTTTGGGAATACCAGGGAAATCCCTCAAAAAATGGTCACCCTTACAAAGAGTGCAAGGAAATTTGGGTTTCAGATTCTTCATTTTAACCTTATTGACCTCACCAACACTCCCAGTAATATTAACAGTAGCTGGTTGCTCAGATCCAACATTTGATGTAGTTGGAGGCTTGGTCCCCTTCTGGTTCTTCTTCTTTTCTTTTCATTTCTTCTTCTTCTTATTAACCTGGTTACTTGCTTCAGAGATTTCACTAGGTGAAGAATGAGAAATGGAAGGAGACCTGACTGACGAAGAAGGAGAAAGTTTGACATGAGGTTGATGTGTGGGTGGTGTGCTTACAAATGAAGCACTTGCATTCGAGATCACCAGAGTGGAAAACAACCATACCGGTAACCCAATTGTGAGACCTGGAAGGCTCAAAATAGCAATGTAAGGAGGACCAAAGTTTCTGTAAGAAGGAAAAACAAAGGGTTCCCCTGGAAAAGGGGTTCCTTCATTGGTCATCCTGGGAACTGACACCATAAAAATAAATCTCCAACCTAGATTCTGTTAGGGAGAACAAACAACACACTCTAAAAATCTAGTAAGCAAGAAAGAAAACAAAAACTTTTCACAATGAGCACACTAGTTGGTGATGAAATCCAACGTCATGGGAACAAAGTAAGAAGGGGCTGGGATAGAGCAGGTGGAAAAGTTATGTTGATGACCTGCTTAACGGACTTACACCCTGGTGCAAGCTCCCACACATAATCGTGGGTATACCCTCCTAGGAGCCCGAGTGAGTCTGGCCAACGTCGATTCCAGGTACCGTGAAGACTTTTCCCTCCATAGTCACCTTGTGTAAAGACCCTAAAGAGATAGGCCACTAAGGTTACCAACTACAACAATGATTCCTGGGGAAATGGTCGACAGTCCAATCCATGTGCAAGGGAAGGGTATCTAGCCCGAAATAAACTTGAAAGTCTTCAAATGATCATTGTGGGTATACCTTCAAGAGACCCCCATAATACATGCAATCTCTACACCAAGACCAACAAAGCGGGGTGAGTAACTCTGCTAGTCTCAATGGGACCCCGTGATTGACCCTTGTGTGAGAAGGGCTTCCCAGGACAAAATGTAGTAAGTGGATTTCACCACTCCCTAACACAAGATCCTATGTTTGTTTGCAGCTTTGGAAAGTTATGTTTCACACCTATTCCAAAGCCCTACAACTAATCTAATGTAGGTTTGCTACCATAAAATATAAAAATGTCTAATCAATTTTTAGTTTAGAGTTTTATTTTTAAGGTTGTTGTTACTCACAAGGAAAATGGTGTGGACAATATGGTGTTTTGACCGACTCGAAATTTATGCAAATAGATGAAGATGCAATATTTTCATTTTGATGAAACCTATGCTACGAGAAGGAGAAAAATTTCATCATTTCAGATGCACAATGTCCTAAAATTCCCAAAAAGACACACAATTCCGCTACTTCAAATGCAAACATTCGAGGAAGACAATAAAAAGAGAATAAGAATCCAAGAGATGATAGGGAAAAAGAGAAACCACTCAAAACCAATTGCTTGGGAAAATGACCTCAAAGATCAAAAGGAAAAGTGCAAAAGACCTTTGAATCTCCTTAAAAAAGTTTTCACTCAGTCAGATAAATGAGAAGAAATCGACAAATCGACTCTAAATAGTCAAAGACAAAGAATAACTTGAAGGTAAGGAAAAAAAACATCAAAATTCCAAAAAAAAGATGAGATCAATCATTAGAAAACAGGGTGTTGAAAGCCAATACCAAGATGGACTGAAAGTATGAGATCCCTGAGCCAATGCCAAAACCAAGAAATAACTTCGAAAGATGAAAATTCTTGAGAATTTCTCACAAAAAGGGATAGTGCTCTGTTGTAAGGGGCACCAGATCATTCTAACACTCTGTGTAAGGCTAAAGGGGAGTGCTAGTGCTCTGGCAGCAACAGAGGGGGAGCGCTCTGCTCCAAAAACTCAAAAAATCACTCAAAAAAAACAAAATTCTAAGCAAATTCAGTCAATCAAGGTGATCATGATGAAATAAAGAGGAAATCAAACAAATATAAGAATAAAAAATGACAATATGGAGAAGGTCAAGTGAGTGTGCAAAGGGCTAAAACAAGATCTAGGAAAGGAAACAAAAATCCCTAGTGGAGTCGCCAATTTCTGTTGTAGGTGAATCCTCCTGCGGACAAGCGGATTCCCTCTTGGTATCTAGACTTCTAAGGCCAAGAAATAAGAGTGCTTAACATGGACACTGACATCCTTTTAGATCTAATCAAGATAATATATGAAGGAGAAGAAGAAATATATGTACCTTGTGAACGACGTTTGTCCTTACAAAGTCCTGGCTGAGCTTCGATCCTGAACTCCCTGATAGGTCCTGTAGGACAAACAAAGATACAATGGACTTCCTATTCTACTGAGATTAGCTCAAATATAGATCTATCTACTGAAGACAAATTCATGTGGAAAAAACATAAATTTGAAAGAAACAGGCCAAGCATTGATTATTAATGAGAACAAGTAAAAAGTGCTAACAATCCTTTGATGGAGATGCAACAACTTCATCCTGTTCTCCTTGTCCAACCCCTTTGCTCAAGTAATCTACACTAATTGCTTTGATGGCATCTCACTCATGAGGTCATAAGTTCCATGCAATTCTCAATCTCCATTCCCTGTCAATACCACTTATGAGATCATAAGTTTGGTATCTCAAATCTGTATCTCTATCATGTACCTTTCACCATGAGAAGGCCTCCGTATATAACCTTGGAGAGGCTCAACCACTCAAGATATGTTTGAGATAAGTTGAGGATTCCTCTCCTTTAGTTGAGAACCTTCCCTATGATCATGCCTAGACCTTTGATTCGAATCCAACCACCTTCAGAGATTGAGGGGATGCTTCCCTGTTTTATCTCAACAAACCAAAATTCGCTCAGGAAGGGTAGCGCTCCCTCAAAAGGGGAAAAATAGCGCTATAAAGCTCCCCCAAAGGAGTTCCAGTGCTCCCTAATAGTGTATAGGGGAGAGTTCCTCTCCAAAATCCATTTTTGAGTGGTTCTTTCAGTGGCAAAAAGCTTGTACTCCCTGTCAACTAATTTCTCTTATTCAAAACTAGTCTTTGAGGTGTCTTGAGTGTCTTTATGATGTCGTTAGAGGTAGGACATAGGAAATATGGTAGTATGATGTTTGTGACACTTGAAACACTTGTGGTTAAGATGCGACACTTGTGGACAAGATGCGACACTTACAACGCTTGTAATGATGACATTTGCGAGACTATCGAAGTGAGTAATTTTGAGGTGTAACAGATTGCCCCCGAAAGTATGAAGTTAGAAGACTATGATGACTGAAGTACTTTGTAGAATTTTTTCGAGCAAGGGTATGGATGCGAAGAACCTGGTAGAAGCTGCACACAACCATTAAACAAATATTATGATGTGTTTCAAACCCAAGGCAGGCATACCTATGCTTGGCTGATAAAGGATTTTTAGGTATGGCTGCCATAAAATACACTGCGGATCCATAATTATATTGATAAAAAGGGTATATCCACCAATGATACAATGTGGATCTATATTCCCATGACATGACCTGATCGTAGCCAAGAAGAATACATAGTGGATCTACTAGATGACAAGACATAGCCACAACCAATACAAAATGGATCTATATAACATTATATGTGTCATAGTTAAAAAAACTCCGTTGCAACCTAGGTGAAGTATATATCAAAGTGATGACTCAACCGTGGGTCTTCTTACCAATCCTGATGTAGTACAAATATAACCATGTAAATATATGTCTTGACGTCGAACATGGCATAAACCAATTGATTACCGATCAATGAGGTAAACTGTTAACAAGTGTGAAGGAGATCACCATTGATGTCAATGATTCCCAAGGTACTCTAGTACATTTTGACAAATGCGAATGGATGAGCTGAAGTCGAACATCCGTGGAATCATCCGATCAAAGGTCAATGATGTAAACCCACTATTGAACACGAGGAAGCCTGCCATTGAGGCATGCAGGTCCCAAGGTACTAACTGGTTTCTAAGTCTAGTTCCTGGATAATGTGGTGAAGTCGACAGGAACAAACTCATCGAAGGAGGGCCTTGATGTATCCCCCATTAACAACACAAAACAAACACAGAGATGTTGTTGTTGGATCAAAAGAACATTGACTGACATGGGTATTGAAACAGGGATTTGTGATGGTTGAATCTTGAGGAAGATACTTCCCTTGAACAATGAGGCACAACAACAGAAACGTGACATGGACCAAAACACGATGATGTAGTGGATACTGTGACTTTCTACAAGTGACCCAAAGGAGTAAAGAAACTCAGAGGATTGGTTCAGTGCAGAGGTTCAGTGAATTGAAATGCATGCAAAGATAAAATGCCATGTTCAAGGGCAATCGTAAGAGTTACTAGTAGTGTTCTCAAAAACTGCTTGGCTTACTTCTTTCAATTTCCCCCCCATCCAGATAGATGAGTACCTCTTTGTGATTTAACGAGCTCGAGGAGGGTAACACATGCTCGATATAACTCACCTTCGACAAGTTCCTCTTCCTTTTTAACGAACTAGAAGAAGTAAGGGCTTGGTCCCGTATGGGTCCTTCAATGTATGATTGTTTAACGAGTTCAGAGATGGTAAACTCGGTAATTTTTCATATTTAGAGAGTCTGAAAACAACTTAAAGATGACTCCAATGTTGTCCTTTTTCGTAATGTTAGTCTTACGAGGCCAAAAAAGAGATAAATAATCACTCGAAAGACGCCCTTTCAAACCTTTTAACGAGTGGGAAAGGAATCAAGATCACTCGGAAATATTTTCACATTTAGAGAGCCTGAAAAGAGATTAAAGACAACTCTAGGGGGTTCCTTTTTTCATTTATCCATACAAGTCCGAAAAAGAGATAAAAGTTTACCCGGATGCATTCTCATGTATTTACGAGCACGAGAAAGAACAAAGACTAAGCTCAGTATGTCCCCATCTTGAAAGATAGTGGCTTAACTCTAGAATGATCATCAAAGGCTGGAGACATTCCCTCCAAGCTTCAATTCACTCACCGACTTTGAGGTTGTCACCAATTTCTCTACTAGATGAGAAAAAGGAGAAGGGTGGATGAAAAGAAGGTTCAAAAGAGGTGACTGTTTCATTTTTTAACTAGCTTGACACAGGAAAAGAACTATGCTCAGGGCTCTGGGTTCAATCCCCAAATTTCTATTTCATTTTTTAACGAGCTTGCCACAGAGAAGCAAAAATATGCTCGTAGCATCTGTTTCATTTTTTAACGAGCTTGCCACAGAGAAGAAAAATTATGCTCGTAGCATCTGTTTCAATTTTTAACGAGCTTGCCATAGAGAAGCGAAATTATGCTCGTAGCATATGTTTCATTTTTTAACGAGCTTGCCACAGAGAAGCGAAATTATGCTCGTAGACTCTTCTTGATCATGGCTTCCAAGAGGATAATTCTTTGGAAGGACACCATGTCAAGGGACAAAACTTGGTCATGGCTTCCAAGAGATCTTCATTGGATGGAAGAAAAATGCTATGGAAGGAACACATGTTGAGGGCCACGACAGGGGTAAGGAGATCAGGCTCCAATAATCCTACCGAAGAGATCACCATGTCAACTATCGGATCTAAGTCATCGGAAGTTGAAGTCATGGGAGAAAATGCTACATAATTAACATGTGGCGAGGGCGATACTATCTGCATATAAGAACCATTTAGGGAGGTAATCCAGTCAGGACCGATGAATGAAAGTTGATCAATAGTCACAATCCTTCCATTGTGAAGGAAATATATCACAGGAAAAAGAGTGGACACAATAGATTTCATGGCATAGACATAATCCCGCCCAAGGAGTAAAGTGAAATCCAAGGGGTCTCGGACTACCATGACATCAATAAAGACAATTTTCCCTCCCAAAGTTACAGGAAATTGAGGAAGGATCCCTAAAGATTGACTGGCTATTCTGTTAAAAGCCAACAAATTCTGTGTAACTGGTGCAAGCTGAGGACAACCCAAAGTGTGCCAAGCAACATAGTATAAAATACTAACAAACACACCTTCATCTATCAGTGTTTGAGGAACATCCCGACCAAAAACCTGTACTGTAATTTGGAACAGAATGTGAGAGGGAAGACGAGGTCCAGTTAGCGTACCCCAATAAAAAAGGATGGCCTCATGACTTGGAGGAGGTTCCACGGGAGAAAGAGGAATTCTCCCTAGCACGATAGATTCTCTATCAAAAACATGGGCAGTATCGGGTTTACTCTTTATAGGGAGAGTAGGATTGACTGATGGTGGGATCAGATCGACCACTTTGGTTTCACTCTTTTGATGAAGAGTGGGGCTGATCGATGACATACCTAGGTCAACTACTCGGGTTTGTGGTTCAATCGAGGAGGAAACTGGATTGACCACTTGATCAACCGGACTGACCGAAGATGGAACCAGATTGACCAATCCATCAACCAATGATGGGTTGGGGGAGATATTACGATAATCTTTTGGAAGTTGAAGTTTTTCCAAAAGAGAAGAAGTGTCATCCGTACGATGGCAAAGGTGAGAATAATGATCACCTTCACATAACATGCAAGGGAATTTGACAATTGTCTTCTTCTTACCAACCTTAACGTCACTAGTTGATGGAGTATCACTGGCATGACCAACAGGGGCCGATGAAGTGGAGGACCAAAATTCTAAGACTTTGGGAATACCTGGGCAATCCCTAAGAAAATGGTCTCCCTTACAAAGAGTGCAAGGGAATTTGGGTTTCGAATTCTTCGTTTTAAACTTATTGACCTCACCAACACTCCCAGTAATATTAATAGTAGCTGGTTGCTCGGATCGAACATTTGATGTAGTTGGAGGCTTGGTTCCCTTCTGGTTCTTCTTCTTTTCTTTCCGTTTCTTCTTCTTCTTATTAACCTGGTTACTTGCTTCAGAGCTTTCACTAGGTGAAGAAGGAGAAATGGAAGGAGACCTGATTGACAAAGAATGAGAAAGGTTGACATGAGGTTGATGTGTGGGCGGTGTGCTTACATATGAATCACTTGCATTTGAGATCACCGGAGTGGAAAAAAACAATACCAGTAACCCAATTGTGAGACCTATAAGGCTTAAACTAGAGATGTAAGGAGGACCAAGGTTTCCATAAGAAGGAAAAACAAAGGTTTTCCCTGGCAAAGGGGTTCCTTCATTGGTCATCCCAAGAACTAACGCCATAAAAATAAATCTCCAACCTAGATTCTGCTAGGGAGAACAAACAACACACTCTAAAAATCTAGTAGGCAAGAAAGAAAACAAAACCTTTTCACAATGAGCACACTAGTTGGTGATGAAATCCAATGTCGCGGGAAAAGTTACGTTGACGACCTGCTTAAAAGACTTACACCCTGGTGCAAGCTCCCACACATAATTTGTTGGAAATACTAAAACAACTGAGAGGGGGGGTGAATCAGTTGTTTATAAGATTAAACAATTTTATGCCTGTTAAAATTGTTATTAATAGTTCTTCATGTGTCATCTACCAACATACAACATATGGAAAATAAGAGTAAAGATCATCAGTCACACATAAAATACACACAGAGACAGATTTTCACGAGGAAACCCATAAAGGGAGAAAACCTCTTCATCTTCGAAATGATAGGCGGTCTTTTGCAATT
>JASDQU011378993.1:15466-29154 GCA_032191745.1 Picea mariana | reverse complement strand
AATGGGCAGAGTTTCTTCGCTATATTTTTTCCTCCTCCAAATGGTACCCCTACCCCTTATTTTATAGGCTAGAAGGAGTTAGGGTTTTGGACGAACCCTCGGCCATGCATGGCCGGGAGTTTCAGTTAACTGACCCATAGACTTTTGTTATGTCAGAAACTTTCCCTTTTTCATGCTTTGTTAGGTACATGCGGGCTGTAGTGAGTTAGCCAGCGTGCACACACGTGCAGTAATGGGTTAGGGCACGTGGGCCTTGACACAAGAGGATTTTCAAAGAGTTGTTTAGCAGAGTTTTGGCAAAGAAGGGATATGAGTTGGCCTGATTCCAGGTAAGCATGTGTGGTGCAATTTAGGGTTATAACAGATGCCCCCTAATGTGTGAGGTCAGAAGATCATCTGATGGATGAAATACATTACCAATCTTTACTGATGTGCTGAACGATTGAGCCCAAGGATCAGGAACCAGGAGGTGCCGCCTGCAAAATAACAAATGTCTTACTGAGGCAGGAATACCTATGCTCGGGATAAAATAGAATCATGGCTACCAACCAAATACACTGTATATCCATGTCAAATAACTATAAAGAGTATCCGCGAATAATACACAGTAGAGCTACATCTTGAAATCAAAAAGATATACATATAGAGTACACATCTTCCAAAAGTTGATTCGGCCTGATGGCTGTACTTCAGAGCTCGAGAAACAACTTCAAAATCTTCTAAAACTCAGGTAGGAGTGTAATACGAGTGTACAACTGCACTACCTAGAGGTCTTCGACGACTCGTCGGTTATGGAATTGATAATCTTGATGATCGGACTGAAGGCTTCAGTGATTTCGAATAAGGACTTGATTGGACGTTCAAGATGGCCGGGTATGCGGACAAGAGACATATTGCAGAGGGGACAACTCAGGCTTAGTGAAAAACTTCCCTTGGATAATAGCACGACAAATGATAAGACTCAGGCATCATATATGTTAATCATAAGTCTACGAAGCAGGAGGCAACACAAACTCTCCATATGTTTGGAAGAGTAACTAAATGGTGGAGGACACAACTCTATATAGCGAGAAAAGCTTCCTAAGGTCGTACTACATCTCGTAGTCTGATGATCAAACAAACAGATGTGATTTATCTAAGGGTGACTCATTATGCTACCAATAACGAAAATACTTTTCCCATCCTCTTTTTGGGGTATATTTGGTTTTTTTGTTCTTTTTGATAATTTTTGAAAAAGAATAAAGGAATATTACATTACAATGGAGGAACGAGTAATGCAAACATACAAGATCAAGGCACAAGGACAAGACTGATGTTTTGGTAAAATGATACTCAGGGAAAATCCTCCGGTGGCCAAAGGTGTTAAGACGCAGAAGAAAACTGTCACAAGGCTGGTGGATAAGGTATGCAAATGCGGTTGATAGAACACACAAGGGTAACGTTCTTCGATGTAAGTTTAACGAGCCCAGAGAAGGTAAGCTCAGTGGTTTTTCATATTTAGAGAGTCTGAAAAAGCATAAAAGGAGACTCTGTTGGGGTACCTTTTTCGACAATAGTCTAGTCGGTTCGAAAAAGAGATAAACTAGCACGGATTAGACGTCAATTCAAAACCATTTTAAGGAGTGTGATAAGAACAAGATCACTCGGCTATTTTTTCACTTTTAAGGAGTCTGAAAAAAGCTTAACTATGGACTCCGTCAGGAATGTTCTTCTGGACCAATTTAACGAGTTAAGGTCACTCGGCAATCTTTTCAATTTTAGGGAGTCTGAAAAGAGATTAACTATGGACTCCATGGGGGTTTCTTTTTCGTAAATTTAGTCCCTCGGGCCCAAAAAAGGAATAAAATTATACCTGAGAGTACTCTTCTAAAGAATGGGAATTCGATAGAGTATACCTTTGTTCGTACAGTTGACCGTCCGGATCGAAAAAGGGGTAAACTACCGCCGGACAGATGTGACTTCAAATTTTAGTTTAACGAGCGTAGAAAGGCCACAAGATCGCTCGGCAATATTTTCATTTTTAGAGGGTTTGAAAAGGGCTTAAAAGGAGACCCATTATTTTTTGGGAGTCCTGAGGGTAAGACAAAGAGTGAAAAAGACTCATGCAAATGAGGCTCAAAGTCATATTCAGGAAAGACTATACAGACTCCCGAGCCTACAGTAGTTTTAGAAATGACATGGACACCATAATGCAACCAGGACCTACCTAGGGCATCCATGTTCTAGTAAGCTCTACCACCAAGTTGCGACACTTCTAGAGTAGATATGACGGTTCCGTGTCACAACCGGATGGGATAGATCCTATAGCAGAAAAAAAATACAACGAGATGCAAAAGTTGGGGTGATAACCTAACCTATGTGCTCAAGTTGATTTTTTGAATTTTTTTTATGGACCATCAATATTTTCTTGAAACTCAAAAAAAATTGTCCCAATACCTGATCAAATCCCTCCCATATAACTCCTGAATCACTCTAAATGGTTTTTGGTATAAAGAAACTGATAAGGGAGGCCAAAAAAGTGACAAAAAGAGGCCAAAAAGAGGCCAAAAAGTCTATAAATAGAAGCTGGCAGCTCATTATTACCATTGCTGATTTGGAAATTGACTCTGGAGCCAAAAACCCCCCTTTGCCAAAAATAGTGATTCTGGGATCTATAGTGGACGAAACGGACTTCTGCTTGAACCAAGTAAGTACAAACTCCCTTATCTAGCTATTCAATACTTCAATTTAGTTATTTAGTTGGTTTTTTGGGTGGGCATTGACCTTAAAAAGGTCGACCCTAGGTACACGTGGCTTGTCTATGGACAGGCCGCGTGTACACTCGGGAAGAGTAAAGTCTGCTCGCGTGTTCATGTGACTGTCACCTCTACAGCCCGTGTGTACCCCACTTTTATGATGAAAAAGAAAACTAAAAGGAAGTACTGACCCTCCTTTACCTTGTTGTGTTGGTAGGATGTATATCCAGTGGAGGGAAAGGGAGCATGAGGCAATTAGTGAGTTGGTTGTTGCAGATCCGAATGTTGTGGTTGTCTTAATGCAATACGGTTTACTCAAATTCTTTCTATTTCCATTTATGCGTGCACAACCAAGGCTACTGAATGCCTTGATTGACTACTGACATCCTGATGCAAAGGAATTTATGCTAGAGGGGCAATCACTGGTGCCCACCATTGAGGATATTCACTTTCTGACTGGCCTCTCAAGGAGAGGGGAACCAGTCAATTTCCAGACTTTTCCTGCGGGGCCAAGTAAGATATCAGAATTGATAGCTGAGCACTTTGAGGCTGGGACCGAACGTGCGGGCTCCCAGGTACCCATTAGCAAGATTACCAACTTAGCGCTACAGACTATATTGTTACTGATTGGGCGGATTACCGCCTCAGCAGCCGTGCATCAGGCTTCGTGCACACAGATGAACTGTGCTATCCAGTGCATGAATGCACAAATTTTTGACTGGAGTACCACACTGCTCGAGTGCATGAAGAGGCAATTGACAAATTGCTGACAGCGGACACAGAGAAACTTCGGGTTCGGGACCATCTTGTGTTCGTTCTTTTTTGAGAGAGTTTCGAGTTTGAATCCTCAGGTTGTAGTACGAGGACATCAAGCCTCTTTCCCTGCAGTGTGTATATGGGCAGTATTACTACCGCGACAGGGTGGTGGAAGGACCGTTGAGTCCTTCGACGATGATTTCTTTGCTTGGCTGTCATGACATATCCCTGTTATCAAGGACTACCTGTATGCAGGGATAGATTTCTCTAGAGATCCTGAGATACCCGTGCCTCCTGGTGAGGAGTGAGGGGAGATGGGTAAGTCTCCACCTTTGTATTTTTTTTTTGTTTGCATATGTAACTTTTATGTATTTTTGTTATATATATCATTTTTTTATATGCCAGAATATTTGACGGGTAAATGTTTGTTGCATGTAAATGTGGGACCCGTGCGACCTGCCGATTATGCACGGAACAAGCATTGTCCATGGCCGAAAGTCGCGGCTGCTGCCGCTGGGGGAGCAGCAGTAGCAAGGAACCTCCCGGCCGGAGAGGCCAAGAGGGTCCTTAGGAAAATTGAGCGGAACTTCACTGCGCTCACTCGCACAGTCCCGATGGAAAAGATAGAGGACCTGCTGCCATCCATGCAGCCCCATGTTGTGGGGGCACCTCGGACATGGGTCCGATTGTTTAGGTGTTTAGCCCGTGCTGTGGATGATTATAACAGGGCCCATAGGCCCTGAACAGACTTAGACTTTTTTATGTTCCACGAGCACCTACTTGCATATATTTTTTGAGGGCATAAGCCCGATGACTCGTTACTATTCCCATTTTTGAGGCACTTGCATCCATCTATGTACTCTGGTTATTTTGTGATGTTTAAATATGGTTTTTATCTTTTTGTGTCTTATGGATTCTATGTGAAAAAATGTATTTACATGTTTATGTCCATGTTCTGTTATATGTGGGCAAGATGCCAATCTAAAATTTGATTAGCTAGAGTATTTGTAATTTGGTTTAATCTCCTAGGAACATGAAAATATGTAATATAATCAAAGTTTCATTCTAAGAGACGTACCCTAAGGAATCGTCGGTGTAAAGTTGGATCATGAACCTGGTATACTCTGTTTAGTTGCAACACAACTAGTTGAGCGTCAAGATAGACCCGGAGATGAGAGATACCCAATGAGAAGGCGTCACAAAACAACTCAATAACTACACTATACTCAGTGAAATTATTTGTGGTGTCACCTAATCATATACCTCTGGAATATAACAACTAACCCTGTGGTGTAAAGATTACCCAAGCTGCAGAGGCAAGCCTCCGCCTGTGTCGACTAGCACCATTTGCATACCCACCGAACACCTCGGACTCACTTGACATATGCCATATTGATGAAAGATAACATCAATGACACGTCCATAACACTTTAAAAGAAACTTAAAAAGTAATAGTACAAAGACTATACATATGTTACAAAAAGTTACCCACAGCGACCTATCTATGAGTAATACTTCTTGAGGTAGAGCCCATTTCTAGGCTCTGCCAAAGCATTCCATTCAAAATCAACCAAATGATAAGAACCCTTTTTTAATACCTCTTTGATAATGAAGGGTCTGAACCACATGGGTTTAAACTTTCCTGCCCCCAGGGGGTCCTTGTCTTGGTCATAGACCAAGACAAGGTCGCCGTCAAAGAAAATCTGAGGATGAACGGACCTATCATATTGACACTTGACCTTATGTTTGTGAGCCTCATTAGCCAGGGCTACATCGCGATGCTGCTCAAGGTATACTAACCATTCTTCAAGTGGAGAAGTATCTGGCAATAACTATACTGCCAATTTCAGAGATGGGATTTGACATTCGATGGGCAAGACTGCTTCCAGCTCGTAAACGAGTTGAAAAGGTGAGAAACCAGTTGTAGTCTTAACAGATGTTTGGTAAGCCCATAATGCTGAGTATAACATCAAATGCCAATTTGACTTGGCTGAGTTGATAGTTCGCTATAGAATCATCTTAAGAGTTTTGTTTACAGCTTCCACCTGCCCATTGGCTTGGGGGTAGTAAGGTGATGAATGTTTCTGCCGTAACCCAAGCTTTGATGTTAATTCGGTCATCATTTGGTTTTGAAAGTGACTTCCATGGTCAGTGACAGTCTCTCTCGGGACATCGAACCTTGCTATGATCTGGTTGAATAAGAAGAGAGCTGCAGTCTCTCCATCATATTTAAACATTGGCATAGCTTCGACCCACTTAGTGAAATAGTCGACCGCTACGATGATATAGCGATGCCCCCTTGCTGGCAGGGGGTTGCATGTAGTGTAATCAATCCCCCACTTAGTGAAGGGACCAACTATGATTATAGGAAACATAGGAGCTGGATGTTCCCTCATATTCTGAGAGAAGATTTGGCATGGATGGNTCACTAGAAGCAGAGGTGGGGCACTTCAAAGTCTGGAGATAGATAAGTATATCTCCATACCAGGGGTCTGAAGATGCAATCAAAAACATATCTCCCCGGATAGGCGATTCCTCAGGCACAACGTCACCTGACTCAACCAGAAGTTCGGAAATAAGCTCTGCGAAGACCAATGACTTCTTGGACTTTGCTGAAACGAAGTCTAAGTCAAATTCTTGGAGGATGACTATCCATCTACTGATTTTTCCACCTATCACTCGTCGTGTCAACATATACTGGAATGGATTCACGACAGCAATGACGGTGGTCTTGCGAAACAGATCATAGTGACGGAACCGTTGAATAGCATGAACTGCTGCCAACGCAAGTTTTTCGATATGAGAATAATTGAGTTCTGGTCCTACGAGGCCTGGGCTCAGGTAATATATCACGTATTCTGAAAACGAATCATCTTCCTGAACTAAAACCATGCCTATGGTTGACTTTGCGGTGACCAGATATAATAAGAAATCTTTGTTATAGTTAGGTGGTCGTAGAAGAGGTGCGGTTGTGAGGGCATGCTTTAATGTGTCGAAAGAGTATTGAGTAGCTTTGTCCCAGAAAAAAGGAACGTCTTTCTTTAGTAAACGCATAAATCCCTTGGTGATTTCGGCATAGTTGGCGATGAAGCGTCCTAAGAAGTTCGCCTTGCCTTGTAGACTCTGAAGTTGTAATATTTTGCGTGGGGGGGGCAACTGGATTATTGCCTCCACCTTAAGAGGATCGACCATGATCCCTGTTGTTGATACAATGAAACCCAACAAACGTCCTGACATTATGCAGAAGCTGCACTTGTTTGGATTCAAGCGAATCCTGAAGTAGTGACAACGTTCGAAGATTAGTCTAAGGTGTGTGGGATGATCCGTTCGCTTGCAAGAGCATGATACTAAATCATCTAAATAGGCCTTTGAGGTCATGAAAAGCAAAATACATGGCCCACTGGAATGTGGCTCCAACATTTTTAAGGCCAAAAGGCATCTTACGATATACGAATGTACCCCACGGACAAATGAATGTCGTTTTGTGTTGGTCTTCAGGTTTGATTTGGATTTGATTATATCCCGAAAAACCATCGATGAATGAAAAGGCTTCACAACCGTCACATTCATCAATGATCTGGTCAATGAATGGTGTTGGAAAATTATCTTTGAGACATGCCTTGTTCAAATCATGGAAATCGGTACATACACGAATCGTGCCTTGTTTTTTATTGACCGGCACAGGGTTTGACACCCATTGAGTCAAATGAATAGGATAAATGAAACCTGCCTTTAGCAATTTATCAACCTCAATCTTGATGGCTGCTGCTTTCTTAGGATTGATTGGACGAAGTTTTTGTCGAAAAGGCTTGGCATTAGGATATGTTGTGATTTCATGTTCAACTATTTTCGGATCGATACCTGGCATTTCCTCATAATACCAGGCAAAAACGTCACGGAATTCTTTGAAAAGATTCGTGTAAATTTGAATCTCTTCGGGGGAACAATCCACTCTAACAAAGACATTCTCCACGATGCCATGGTTTCGGGAGATATTGATGGGTATAGTTTCAGTGATAGTCGCCATATTGCCCTTAGCATAAATTTCCTGTGTCGCTAAGAGGTTAATAGAACATGGATGATCTCCCGTCATGGTAATGGTGAATTATCCTACTTCGATTCAGCTTAACTCTGGGAGAAAGTNACCCTGAGCCCAAATAGGCTCTAGAAGTGGATCTAACTCTTGTGTGGGAGTCAGATCAGGGTTAGCTGAAGCTTGCTGGACTAAAGAGTACGCTACTTCAGTGGTTGACAAGGGCATGGACATGCCTGAGTGCCCTGTCTCATCCATCGTGGCTGATGGGGAAGGAAGAATCTAAGGATCCACAAATTAAGTCATGCGGAACGATGAAACTTGAAAAATCTCAACCTTATGGTGATTAGATATAAATTTGACATCATCATGAGGAGGTGGGTAATCATAGGTACCCATCAAGGATGGGCACAAACCAAATCCTACGTTAACAACACCTGATTGAGGATTATCTATCATTGGGACTGTGGATGCCCCCAAAGTTGGGCCAGGTCTGGAAAAGGATAGTTGATCGATGGTCACTATCCGACCTTCATGTGGAAACAAAAAGACTCAAAAAACTGTAGCAACCACAGCTTGCATAGCATAAGTCCAACTCCATCCTAGCAAGAGGTTATAGTCGAGGGGAGCATCGACTACCTCTACTTCAACACACATGGTCTTCCCTCCTAACTGCATAGGGAAAGAAGGAACGATGCCATGTGGTCAGAAAGAATGACCGTCGAAAGCAGTGAGGAGAGTAGGTGATGGAGACAAAGCGGGATTGCCAATGGCCTTCCAACATACTAATGACATAATGCATGTCGAGGCACCCTCGTCGACCACCGTGCGGAAGATATTTCGTGTAAAAGTTTTCGTGGGATGAGCCACTACTATCTGAAACGCTACGTGGTAAGGTAGATGAGGTTTTAAGTCGGTTGTATCTAACATGATGGTACCTGGATTACAAGTCTCAGTAGAGCCCAAAGCAGTTAACAAGGCTTTCCTCTGAGCAGGTTATCTTTCGAGGACCTCCAAAGCAGACATCGCACAAGGGGTTTGTGATAAATCTTCCACCATAGAGTAATTCTGGGCGGCCCTTGCGTTGGGGTTGTGAGAAGCTTTTTTAAACACACCCTTTGGAATGCATGTCATTGTTTCTCCCAACGTCTTCTCAATCTGTAGAGGAAGAGACGGTAGATCAACCTCTTTACCCTTCTCAGAAGCGCTTGGTTTACTATAGTCGTGCACTCTAGTCGTTATGAAATAATCACCCCTAACCATGTATACGTTCGTGGATGAGGGATTGTTTGGAGGAGGGCAGGTTTCTTGGTTGCCCCCTTCTGTGCTTGTAGAGGCTTGAGTTAAATTTTGCCCATGTTGAAAGGGATTAGTCAACACTACCTGTTGTTGTTGTGTGAAAAACTTTTGGGCCTCTGCAAGTCGAGGAAAAAGATGGGTCGGGTGGTCTTCCACACACAAGTTGCACGGATACCTCGCCTTCCATTTTTCTGTGGTGTCCCCGCTAGCATTATCAGTGGGTTTTTTATCCCCCTTACCCTTCTTTCGTTGTTTTTTCTTCCCTTCAGGCTACTAGGTGGCCTTTGGGTTAGTCGACTGCATGGAGTGTACTTTCGATGTTTGGGTAGGGGGAGCAGCCAAAGCAGTAGTTTGGCTGACTGTTGTGTGGTGTATGGATAATTGTTGCAAATATTTTTTCAATTGCTTAGCGGGCTTGGTTTGTGTTGAACCAACAATACCATCGACATGTGGTCCAACTCTCTGTCTAGTTTTATTCAGTATCGAACGTGGTGCATCTGGCAAGATGTTGTATAATAAACCAGACTGAGAATAGATGAGCTCAAATTGTTGAGCCCTCATGATGGCATCTTCTTCGGAGAAAACTTTGAAAGTCGCGACGTCTTTGGATAACTGTGGGACCAAAGACTTAAGGAACCACTCAAGCAGGAATGCTAGTGGGAAGGGTACTTTGATTAGACTCTTCCGGCATCTCCATTCTCGGATATGATCAAAGATATGGTCCGCTGTTGTCTGTTCGAAATTGGTGAGCAGCTCTGTGCCAGCGTCGTATCTCACAGGTAACTGGAAATGGTTAAGGAAGGCCATCGCCAGTTCGCCAAAATAAGAGTATCTTAAGCGATTGAGCTCAATGTACCATTTCACGACACTCCCGATAAGAGTACATTGAAACAATCGCAACTGTACGGAGTCATCTTTAAATGAGTTAGATGAACACCAAAGATGGAAGGTAGTCACATGATCACCTGGATCTTCATTAGGCTTGGCCTCAAAATTTGGAATGTCTGAAGGCAACTTCGTTGGCATAGGAGGCCAACGTGGATCATGACAAATAGGATCATTTAACAACCTTATCAAATCTGGAAAGTGTAACATCGCCAGGAATGGTGGTTTGGGTTGCTGTTGATAACCTGGGAAAAAGGGTCCTGGAGTTTGACTGGCACCAGGTTGCCAAGAAAAGTTTGGCTGCTGGCCTAGATTCTGGTAGAAACTATGGCCCTAACAGTTAGATCAATCTAACCATGAGGAGCATGAACACAATTTTCAGCTAGAAAACAAAGAAGAAGAGATCAAAAGTTTGAAAACCGAAGTTGCTAATCTAACATAAGAGATGGAAGAATTAAATACACATGACAATAAAAGAAAAGAAGTACTAAAAGAAACATAAGAATTGGTTAACAATCTAAAAACTCAACTTGAGGAAACTAAAGAAAGTGTAGAAGTCTTAAAGATCCAGTTAACTAGGAAAGAAAATTCTTACCACATGTTGGAATTGGAAATCATCAACTTCAAAAAGATAAATGAAAGTACTAATGCAGATATAATGAATCAAATTGAAGAATGTAAGAAAAATGAAGAATCCCAGAAGATCCAATTAACTAAAAAGGAAGAATCATGCCAAATGTTGGAATTAGAAGCCATCAACCTCAAAAGGATTCAGCTAGAAAACGAGGAAGAAATCAAAATATTGAAAACTAAAGTTTTTGATCTAACAAAATATATGGAAGAATTGAAGACATATGACAAAACTATTAAATGCAAATAAGTCTTGGATGAGATAGAAGAAATAGTCATTAGTCTAAAGAATCAACTTGAACAAGCTAAGGAAGTGGAAGAAGCCCTGAAGATTCAGTTAACTAAAAAGGAAGAGACATGTGATATGTTGAAATTGATAGTCAATCTCAAAAAGATGAATGAAAAGACAAATAAAATTGTCAACTTCCAGAATAGCTCAACTATTCTAGATAAGATTTAGAAAATTCAAAGATCATATCATGAAAAAACTGGTCTTGGATACAATAAGAAAGAAGACAGTGACAAGTGGAGCACCATTTACAAACATGAGAAAGGATCATCCTTCTCAAAAGGAAAAAGGTGCAATAAAAAAATGATTACAAACCATGAACTTTGTTAAGGAAGGAAGCTATATAAGTAAAAAGGAAGAATAAAATCAAAAGACAAATCTCTCAAGCCAAAATAAATTCAAGAATGGAAACACATTCAATGGCTATTGCTTTTCTTTTCATAACTTTGGCCATAAAGCAATGGACTGCAAGAAACTAGAGAAGGGATATACAGGAAAATCCAAAAAATCAATTAGATGTTGAAGATGCAATTTTGTTGGGAACACAAAAACATTGTCATACAATGATATGTTACAACTATGATAGGTTGGGGCACAAATCCCAAAGTTGCAGGAGTTCAAAAAGTCAATCCTTAAATAATTCTTCAAGTCAGGGAGAAAACCTAATAAAATTTGGAAGAAGAAAGGAGATGACAAATCTCCAAAAACACAATTAGAAAGAAAAGGTCCAAAAAGAAAAATATCTCATAGAAAGATATGGAGAAGAAAATATGAAGGAGAAAGCAAGAAAGATGATCTTGCACCTGAAAATAAAGAAATTAATAACCAAAAAAATGATGGGTGAAGGTCCTAATAAGGAATGTGAAATTCAATATGAAACAGATCAAGCTCAAGAAAGGGAATTACCTATAGAAGAATATGACACAATATTGATGATGTCATAATCCTTTAGCCAAAGAAAGAAAAATCATTGATAGGAGGAGTTGTAGAATACAAGAAGGAGAAAATGGACAAAGGAGAGAATTTCCTTAGGGGGAGTATAACCTCAGAGGGAGAAAGAAAATATCATTTTTGTCATTTTTGTAAAAAGGGGATAAGAGAAAAAGTAGAAGAGAGGTTCAAGGGGATTCAATCAACAAAATCAATTGATATTAGCAAAGATCAATTGATAAAAAAATTAGTATTATATCAATTAGTATCAATTCTCAATTGATATACCTGTGAAATATCAAAGAAGAATAAGAAGCAGATCAAGAAGATCAGTAAGATTCATACTCATGTTCTATTTGACAAAGGAAAATCAATAAAAAATCAAGGGGTCAGGGGTAGTATTTTGGTTATCAAATAAGAAAGTAATTAGATTAGGTTTAAAAGACTTGATAACTATAAATTAGTATCACTACAAGTTGGTATGAAGAAGACTACTTATTTGAACACAAATATCCCAATGGACTGAGATAAGAAGTTAATAAATTCACAGGGCGAGAAAAATAGTCAAAGCCTCACTCTTTGTCATTGATGTCAAAGGGGGAGAGAAGTAGTAAAACAAAGTTAAGCAGAAAACAAATTTTCTATCAGATAGAAAAAAATATCAGTGATAGAAGGAGCAAAGGTATGAACTCATTTTTGTTTTACATATATGTTTCCCTCAATGAAAAAGGGGGAGATTTTTGGCATTATTGATTGTGTATTGTCATTGATGGCAACATGAGTCAAACATGTACAATAATGAGAAAAAAGGAAGATCACCTTGTGGCAGAAGCAATTCATGATTACTATTGATCATGATAGAGTCAAAAATGATCCTATGAATCTAAATCCAAGGAGAGGTAGCATGGAGAGAATCCATGTACAGAAGGAGTAACGAAGCACAAGGAATTAAGAGCTCAAGAGGGTTAGCGACTGAGGATCAGTGCACAAACGAATGTACAAACAATTATTAAAATCTTAGGAGAAATAATGATGAATAAGATCATAAGGAAGAACGTTAATCGAAGCTCAGAATAGATAATGCGTTTGAAGTTTCTTTTGAAGTTGCGCAAGAGATCAGATTTCAGAAAGAGAATTTTTACAGGTGGAAACCTTTATAAAAATCAAGCAACTGGAGTCGTTCATCCAGAATTCGGATGTAAATATGACCATTGGATCATAGAGGAAGCCTGCGTAAAGAAGGAGAGAATCGTAGCTGTTTGATCTAAGGAACACTTCGGGAAATATACCAATCGTTGGATCGAGTAAAGTGGAAGGATAGGATAAGAAAGACCAAAGGCCTGAGATCTTCAATAGTTGAATTCTCGACAATCGTTGGATCGTGTTAATATTTTTGGGTTAAAGAAGGACCGTTAGATGAATTCAAGGTACTCGAAGTTTATTCTTCGGGGAATCTCACTCTGGATGAATTGGGAAGTGGGAAAAAAGAGAATAACCCAAAGTCCCAGAGTCCGAAATGAATCTGAACCATTGATCACATTCGTTGGATGAATCCAAGTGGAAGGATAGCGTAAGCACTTTCATGCTGACTATTTCGGTGCTGACCACTCCAGCGAAAAGAAGCCAAGAACATGTAAGATTACCCAAAGGCTGAAGCCCCGAATTTCCAAAGTGAATAAGGACCATCAGATCTAGACAATGTATGATGATCGTTGGATCAGGATAGATGAG
Source organism: Picea mariana (assembly GCA_032191745.1). Lineage (NCBI taxonomy): Eukaryota > Viridiplantae > Streptophyta > Pinopsida > Pinales > Pinaceae > Picea > Picea mariana. Next base: position 15,866 of record JASDQU011378993.1, on the reverse strand, counting down.
TCCAATTGTGGTCAACTTTGGCGCTTACCACTTTGGTGAAAAAGGGTTTAGAACTATTGAAATAATGTAACTGCAAATTGTATTCTTATTATTAATTGATATATTATTCATTGGATCAATCCCCATTGTGGATTGATCATGTTGGCTATTGTAAAAGGACCAAATCCCCTTTTGCATATTGGTCATGATGTAATTGTAATAGGCAAAAAGAGAAGTCGGCCCCAAAATATATCAAAGAGGCCCCATAATATAATAAAGGTGGTTATAACCACCCAGGAGAAGAAGTTGGCCCTTCCAGTGAAAGGAAACTCCCACACATGCCAGTCTTGTATAAATAAGGAGGCTAGCGCCTCACTTAGACACACACACACACACTTGTTCATTGAGAGACAAGTTTTGG
>JASDQU011378987.1:0-23171 GCA_032191745.1 Picea mariana | reverse complement strand
AGTCTCTCACGAGAGGGGCTGGAAGATTAGAGAAGAGTGATAAGTTGATTCTGCTATAGGAGTAGATTAGGTTAGAGGGTTTGAATTTCTAAATTTTCTGTGTGTTTTGTGAGATTGTTGCGGGAGACTCTCCTTGTGAATAAAGGACCACTGCGTAGGAGAACTGACAAGGGTATCACTGCCCAAATATTCATTGATCAAACTGTGAGAGCTTAGATGCCTGTGCATTCGTTGATCACTGACAACTGCATGGAAGAAAAGAGATCTGTCACATCACCTGCGCTCACCTCACGTTTTTAAGATTTGGAAGCTTGTAGCCTGCTCATTCCATAGCAGCCAATGACTACTTACTAGATATGTTGATGGTTATAAAACATGTTTATTAACACCAGATCTGCTTTGGCGTTGACAACAGGGTTTGGTTTTCTCTCTGCCGAAACTCTGATTCCCACTGCAATGGGTGGACTTTATGTTCGGCAAGTGTTTGAGTTGGTTTCGTAAATTTGTTGTAGTGTTACATATAGTGTGATGTGATTTGTGTATGTTATATTATTTTTTGTTTTTAAAATTATATTGTCAAGAACCACTCAAAGAATAGAGTGATATAACTCAGGTATGTAATTCTTGATGTTCTTTGGAGCTATAAGAACGAACACATAACTAGTTTGAAGTCTGTTAAAAGCTGGAGATTTTTGTTGTATTTCGGTGCTTCAAGATCATCAATTAAGGGTTATCATTGTATTGATGAGTGTGTGTAAAAAGGTCATTTTGTAAGATCGATTACTGATTGTTTCAGTATCAAGACCATTCTTTGGGCTAGCTTAGAATCGTTGATCCTATAGATACTTCAAAGATGGTCAGAAGCGGTTGTATTTGTGCTGTATGAAGTGGTAGCTCGAAGATGATGGGAGAGAAAGAGCATGTCTATGAAGTTCAGAGATGGGTGTAACTGCATATGAGGACCAGTGAGACAGACATGACAAAATTTGTGTTGTAACCTTTTTGTTATGTTTTGTAATTTGTGATTGTAATATTTGTAATGTAAGCATTAAGGGAGGGTGTTAGAAATAATGCTTACAACTGTTGTAACTGTGAGTTAACCTTACAACTGTTGTAACTATGAGTTAGTTGTTGTAACTGTGAGTTTCTAGGTTAACTATTTTTAGCTAATCAGATCCACTTTCTTAGGATCTAGATTGTTAGGAGTCGGTGATTTGGATGCTATATATGTAACCTCCATTTGTCCGTGTAATACATTCTATTATTGTGTGTTAATCTTGTGCAATGACTGCTCTCTCGATTTCCAAGTCAGTGTACATGGAAGTGTTTTGGGTGCAAAAGAGGTTGATGCAACCAGCCATAATTTTTCTGTTATTCTTAGCTATGCACAGAGATTGATAATACTACTAAAACTGCATGCCAACTATCTCCTGAAATTGATAGTAGATCCACGATGTTAGTAAGTAATAAAAAAAGTGAATTTTTGGCAGGTGCCTCTTTAGTCTTAAGAGAATTATTGTCCTTTCTAAAGCTAGTATGTCTAGACTTGTATCTATTAACTATTGGAGGGAGCAGAAATTCTCATACCCTACCAGTAGTGGACCCAACCATGGTTCCTCCTAGATTGAACTTTTTCATGGGTGGGAAACAACTCGATAAGTCTTTAACAATTTATCAAGCTATTTAGTGGTAGCCAGAGGGCAAAGAATCTACAGGGGTAGAAAACTTAGCTGCAAAATAAAAAATGCATGGACATAATCGATTCTTGGGTTCTCAAGAATCGAAGAATTTCTCTATGAGAAATATGCAAGGAAATAAACATCAACAAAATCCTAATTTCCAACAAAAGTGGAACACTTATCATCTCACGAGTCGAGCCCTATCAAACAATTATCATTATGCTATTCCTAGGAGATTAAGTTCCACAATCGAAGGAAGGAAGTTGAATATTCAAAGGGCATTTAAAACATATCTAAATCTTCAGGAATTAATTCATCATCTGATTTGTTTCCATATCCATACAAACAGGTCTAGTTTTCAAAGAAATATTTAGTTATTAAGTGGCAGATTTATCCCATATTTGGTGGCTATAACATGCGAGGATATGAGGGAGAATTCCATATTTAAAGGAGATTTATCAGGGGTCATAGTTTTGGTGGTGGATTTCAGAAGAGTATTTCCATTGCACAAATGACCACGCACTTCCAGAATTGAAGGGATCGATCTCTGCTTTCCTAATTCTATTGCAAATTATCTAAACATATTTATGTTTTTAGTTATCTGTTCTTGTTTGTAAGGAGTAAGTTTTATGATTGTATGTTTATAAATTATATCAAGAAGAGATTAGAAAGGGGGAGAACTGGTACGGGGAAACTACCATTCATTGTAAATATGTTCATTGAGTTCAAGTGACCTTTTTCATTAATACAAGACAAGATGTATTAGGATTCATGTGTCATATCTATGTGGTGAAGTGATTCTTACTGTAAATTTGTATTCTCTGTTTTCACATGTGTTTATTTCCTCTATTTTTTTAAAGAAAATTAAGTTCAGGATTTGTTTTAAAACACCATGTTCTTGCTTAAAGCAATATCAATGTTTTCTTTTGAAGTTTAAATATAGAATTTAGGTAACAATGCTCTATATTTAATGTGAATCCTAATCTGTTCTTCTTTCTCCATCTCATAAACTATATAAACTAGAAGGATCCAGTAGTATGCCTACCTTTCCTTGTTGCATATAAGATTGATTATTTCTACATTTGACTATCTTAAGCCAGTGACTCCATTGCCCAATCTCCCTTGTTTCAACCCAATTAAATTCTAAAATCCAAAACCTGAACCATAATAGCTAGCCTAATATTATTCATAAGAACATAGTTAAATCATATACAAAGATCCCTCTCTGAAGCTGGCAGGGCCATATCCCATCTTTCAAATTGGTTTTGTGGTTACCTCTAAGTTTCCTTCACAACCTTGGGAAATTATGGAGCGTTAACACTAACCACCTACTTTGTTTGGAATTTATAGTTGGATGTCCGAATAAATATCTTATACCATGATGGTCTATCCTCAACTCAAATATTTTCTCCATGAGGTAGTGCCTCCACATCTTCAACGAATGCACTATGGTTGCCAACTCCAAATCATGAGTAGCATAGTGTCTTTCATGCTCCTTCAACTTCTTGGATTCACAACATACAACATACCCATTTTGACTGAGGACTCCACCAAGTCCTTCTTTATATGCATCAATGCATACAATGAAGTCTTCATTTGGATCAACAATCCTTAGTATTGGAGTGCTTGTTAATAATTGATTCAAGTGCTGGAAACTCTTTTCACACTCCAATGTCCATTGAAACCTCACTCCTTTCTTTTGCAAGGAAGTGATCGGGTGTGCAATCTTTGAGAATCTTTCAATAAATATTCCATAGTAGCCTGTGAGGCCCATGAATGATCTGACTTCTATCACATTCTTTGGTGTTGACCATCCTCTAATGGCCTCAATCTTTTCAGGATCCATTACTATCCCTTCCTCTGATATGACATGCCCCAAATAATGAATTTGATTATGATAAAATGAGTACTTGCTCAATTTGGCATACAACTGATGCTCCCTTAATACTTGTAGTACCATCCTCAAATGTTTCACATGCTCTTCCTCTGACTTATAATATATAAGAATGTCATCCAAAAAGACAATGACAAACTTATCTAAGTATTCTTTGAAAATACCATTCATTAAACACATGAAGACAACTGGTGCATTTGATAACCCAAATGACACCACTATGAACTCATAATGACCATAACTTGTTCTGAAAACAGTTTTGTTGATGTCTTCTTCTTTAATTATTACCTGATGATAAACTGACCTGAGATCAATATTGGATAATATTTTTGCATTCTTCAACTGATCAAAGAGATCATCAATCCTTGGAAAATGATACTTATTATTTACAGTTACCTTGTTCAACTGCCTGAAGTCCATGCAAAGTCTCAATGTTCCATCCTTCTTCTTCACAAATAATATTGAAGCACCCCAAGGTGACACACTTGGGCATATATACCCCTTCTTCAGAATCTCTTCAAGTTTCATTTGAAACTCCTTTAATTCTGGTGTACGCATCATGCAAGGGGTATTGGATACAGGAGTTCTTCCAGGCATGATATTGATGGAGAAATCAATATCTCTTTTAGTGGGTAATCCCAATATTTATTTAAATACATCCTCAAAATCTTTTAGGACTACATTATCTTCAATATTTGACACCTTACCTTAAGGTGTGTCTTCCATATGAGCTCCAAATGTTTGACAACCTTTCCTATAAATTTTCTTCAGCTGCAATGCCAAGATTTCTCTAACAATTATTTCCTTGGAAATTCCCTGTATTGTCCTTAGGTTCCCTTCTCTATCCCAACAAGTGAATGATTTATTATAACAATCTATAATAGCATGGTCTTGGTCCAACCAATCCATACCAATTAGATAGTCATAAGAACCTAAAGGAAAGATGTTCAAATCTTACCTGGTGCTCAATTCATTCATGTCCACTAGACATGATTTAACCATCTCATTAACTTTTCTTTTGGATCTGGTAACTAGTTGCACCAACCAAGATTTTCCATGCTAGATTATTAGAAAATGCAGTATTTCCACCATATTAGGATCTATATAACTATGACTAGCCCCTGAATCAATTAAAATAACAATGATTTGGTTGTTGATCATACCTTCCACTTTAGTCATATGTGACTAAAACTCTTCTTGATTGTTGTTTAGGGATGAATAGATCATAGGTACACTTCTACCCATTCCCTCCATTGCTTCATATTGATGTACATTGTGAAAATTCATCGCCTTTTCAGCCATGTGGGGACAATATTAATACATATGATCTCCTTTACAACCCCAACAATGAATAGGTGGTTTCCTTGGCCTTTTCCCCCCTAGATACATCATTCTAGGTTCTCTAGAAGCTGGCTATACCTGAGGACTACTTCTGAAGAATGGTGGCTTAGTCCCCTTCTTCCTTTGTTCCATATTGTACTTCTTCTTGTCCTCCTAAGGTTCTTGGAAAAAAGGCCTTCATTTATGTTGATCATAAAGGCATTTAGCTCACCTTATGGTCTCCTCTAATGTTTTGGGATCATCATATTGTATATTTTCACTGATGAATAATGGAAGCCCACTCAAATACCTTTGAATCTTACCTGTCTCATCCTTAATGAAATAAACATATTTTATCAGTTCTAAAAACCTTCTTTCATATTCATCTATGGTCATACTCCCAAGCTTGAGTTCAAATAGATCATTGATTTTCTTGTCATAGTATCTCTTAGTCAAGTATTTATTTTGAAATTACTTCTTGAATTCCTTCCAAGTAACATTTTTCTCTTTAATGTGTTTCACCTGCACAAGTTGGTCCCACAACATGAATTTATTTCCCTTGATTTGATAGATGGAAAATCTTCCATCTACGTGTGTGAAGATTAATTATTTAATTGGAAATACTTTCTCATGCCTAGCAACCATGTCTCGGCATCTTCATCCTTCATGTGCTTGCCATTAAATGTAGGAGGTTTGATTTTGTTCATTTCTCCTTATAGCTCATCCACCCCAGACCTCTTCTTATGCTTCTTGATAGGTGATGAACTTGCGCTACTCGGTTCTCTCCTATTGGAATTCCTTGGGGAGTGATAATGATGTCTACTAACACTTCTTGTTCTTCCTTTCTCATTAGGAGACCTGCGACTTTTTGATTTTCTTGAGCCATTCTCCTTGTCCATTTTCTCTTCTATTTTGTCCAAGCTATGCATTAAATTTATGTTGAAGTCCTCCTGCTACTCCTTGGCTTTCATAATCCTTTCATTATAATATTTATGACTTTGGACATCCTTTTGCAAACTTTTAATGGTCTCAACCAAGTTGATTCTTTCTTCCTTTCCTTCTCCATGTCCATTTGAGTTTGTACCTTCATTACCCATATGGACATCCATGCCTCTGACCTCATCTTCCTCGTTGTAAGAACCCTGTGTATCTTCCAACCCTATGCACTATGTGTTGATCTTGTTTTGATCTAACAAATGATAACTCTGCAAAATGTGCAGCCAACAAAACTTGTTAGGCTGATTGTTTTAATAAATTCAAGAAATTATGCTCAATTATGGTTCCATAATGCATCCAAGTTATTTCTTCTAATTTTCTTGAAAATTTTCTACCCAGGTCAATTTTCTGAGTGAGTAGTTATATTCTACTATTCGAAATCTTTCCAACGCATACTTCCATGCTCAATTCTGAGTTTTGAGCAGAAAGCTATGGATATTTGAAAATTGTCATTCCTAGGAGGTAATCCCTGTACAATTGTTCTTCAAAGTCGAATTAGCTCTGGGACCCGTGTGTTGAGCACTCAACACACCCTAAAAGGTTTTTGAAAAAGATTATTTTTTTTTGTACCACTTGTTTTCTTTTCATCTTTCTGAGTTGAGTCTGTTGTGTAGGGATTATTAAGTTTTGTTTCCATGTCTCTTCATTGATCACGTTAGTATTTATTTAAACTTGTCAAATTGAAACCTTTTTTATCTAAAAAGAACCTTGAATTTTAACTAAGAATTCACAGCTAAAATTATTCCCCACGCACCTATTTTTGGCATCGGCGAAATCCAAGAAGAAAAAATGACCATGCAGTGACAATAATCTCCGATCACCGATGTATCATTGGCATCTGGAAAAAATGAAGGAGGATTTTTTTGTTTGTATTGGCGCGGAATTGATCATACCAGGGTCCTAAGGTTACCAAAAAAAGGTACCGTATAGTCTAGAGAGATGGCATTTTCATCTCCTTCGAAGAGAAGAAGTCTCACCCGAAGCACAACCAAGACAAAAGGATAGGGAAGGGAAAGGAGAATACTTGGGTGGGTTCCCAGAACCTTGAAGACTCACCATGATTATGCGCAAGATAGACCAATTACATACCAAATCTAAATTCATGCATACAAGAACTGAAGATACTTAAGTTGCGAAAATCATTCACACACAAAAACATCATATTGAGTTTATCAAGCATAAATAAGTATTGTAAAGATACAATGCAAAAGCATAAACATAGTATGACACATTATATTTCAAAATTTTGGGTCCTTCTTCATCTATAATCTTTAGAACTTATCGAATAAATCTCAGAGATACAACTTGGTACTCTGTTACAGACTTCTGACTCTGGACTCATGTCGCAGAGCTCTATCTAACCAAAACCGTATATAGATTACATGTACAACATTTTCTTAACAACAACATAACTCAACCTATCCACACTAACCAACCCAACCCAACAAGAACAAGAACCGAGAACCCTTTTACAATTGTATACATCTCATATATATAAGTTGATTGGGATCTTCTATATTTGGGCTCTCATGCTTTCTAGTTCTGTTGTAACTACTTTTGCATTGCTCCTATTGCGTTGTCCTTTTTTCGCAACCGATTTATGTTACTTTTCCTTTCTCCACTATCCAAATTCTTGTGTAGCTTGCACAACTCGTGATAAACAAAAAATGGGACTGTAGTCCTTCTTGCGCAGCTTCAAATCCAAAAACGAAGAGCCCAACAGGCTCTGACCACAAGCCTTTACTCACCCTCAAGTCAAGTACTTGGCTCTTTTACAACTTCTAGGAGTAACTGTTTCTTTCCCTTATCCTCCTTCTCCTCTTTACCTTCCTCTTCTGCTTGCACTTTCTCTTTCTCCACCTCTTCAAATGAAGGACCCAAATCTGGGACCAATGCTAAGGCCCGATTTCTGACTTCCTGGAAACTCCCAATTTTATCCTGCCACTTCCTGGCAAGGACTGAAGCCTCGACGATGAACTCTTGGGTCTCATCTGTGATACATTGCTTGGGCTTGGACATGACAAAAGAGTTTCATTCAGAGTCTGTTGTAGCATCCACCTGATGCATTTGCATGTATATTGTTTGAATGACAAGTCGAAAGTCACGCAATACCTTCGTGGCTATAGATTGCACATCGACCAGAGCGTTCAAATCATTATCTTCTTGCTGGATTTGGTCGAATTTCTCTTGTTGCTCGAGTGGATCCATAGTGACTGCAACTTCCTCATTCAACAACTGTATTGTTACACACATGTCCTTTAGAGTCTGGTTTCACCTAGCGATGATTCCCATCGAGTCATTGACTTCTCCGAATATCCTTGTGCACTCAGTTGTGCGCTTGTGTAGTTCTGCTCGAGCATCATTGCCTTCCAACACTACCTTCTCCATCTATTCTTTCAACTTCTAAGGTTGTTGCTCTACTTATTGCTGACTCTACTGCAACTGCACTTCCATATGCTCTACGCAAATGGAAAACTATGACCATGCTCCTTGGAGTAATTTGACCTAGTTCTCAGGCTCTCCTACATCACTAGACTCTGGCAGTTGAGGTGTGGCCTTCTTTATTTCTGGCCAGACTTCAACAAGCCTCTCCTGGACTCTTTCCAGTTTCTGTTCCGCCTGAATATTAGATAATTATTCCTACTTCTTGTGCGCTTGAGCAAGGAGTGTTTCCTCCCTTTCAAACTATGCAGTCCTTTCAACCTGCTAGAGACTTTGCTCCAATTGATCAGTTGAGGCCCTGATCACTCTGACTAGATATGTTGCTGGCCACTCTGCTAGTTCAACAGGAGAAGGGATGGCATCCCTAGGTGCTCGGACCTGTAGTGGAAGAAAATTGTCCATTGAGTTCTCTGAGGGATTCTCTACCTCCTCCTCTCCTGTAGATGGTCTTGGCACAACCCTCAATATCAATGTCGTCGACACAAATGTTAAAACATCTATTCTTCCAGGAAAAGTTGTAACAACTCTGCACACTTTTGAGGGTTTTAGAGGACTCGCTCCATTTGTTCCTGCACTGACGTTGCACTTTGCTCTGAAGTCATATCAGTTTCCTTCAAGTCCTCTGATATCTCTTCTTCTTTATGGACCTCTGTTTCCTAGGTTGTGCTTCCCATAGCACCCTCAACCTTAGTCATTGAGGCAGTGTGTTGGGGACTTCGGACTTGCGGCTTCTCTATTGTTTGCATCTCCATCGAAGACAATGCGTCCTTACTTGGTACAAAGGGTATGATCTACTGGTCCTAGGATTCAGGGTTCGTGCTAGTCAATTGTAGCCTCTGCTCAGGTATTTATGGGTTTGAACCAGAGAGTTATGGCCTCTACTCCGGTATTTCTAGGGGATCAAGCTGCATGGGTTCTGAATCACTGGTTTGGGGTGGACTGTTAGTTTATGGAGGTGGCGACTGGGGTTGTGGTGGTGATGGAGGTTGCTCAATGATGATTGTGGATGGAGTAGTGTCAGGCTCAGGGTCATCCTAGATATGTATAATGTGGGTTGGTTGAGTTGATGAGCGAGTGCGAGTGACGATGGATGAAATGGGTTGGAGGTTCAGAACTGTACTTGTGAAAATCCCTATTTTGAGTTTCTTAGCCACTAGCTCTGTGATGAATGCAATGATAAGGATTTCATTGACATCCTTACCTATCAACATAGCTTGTTCCAGTAGTTGTGGGAACACCGGTATTTTTCTCTTCTTGCGCTCTAGTGGCTGCGTCTCCTCCTCTTATTCAGAGTCCTTCTATTCTAGAGCTTCTTTCTTCTATACCTCCAGGCCTAAGCTTGATTCTACCCCTTCTTCCCAACCTTTCTTCTTCAACACCTTGGCAGGAAAATCATAATGCATCCCCGACTTGCGCAGGTTACATTTGACTCCAGGCTACGACATAATCTCCTTTTCAAAGGCCTCTTCGTCCAAATAGAATGGCAATGTACGTGAATGGAAGTCCTCCATGTTGGCATACCTTGGCCACACAAATGTATGGTGTCGTTTCATGTTGAATGCTATGTTCCATATATTGCAGTTAAGAAGCTCCTGCGGAATGCGCAACCTATGTGTTGCATCGATTAATTTGTCGTACCACTTAGAGAACGTCATGTTGTTGAAGGTGGTGTTCTCCAAGTCCGCCCTTGAATGCCAGGGCTCAAACATTTTTTCCAAGCGCCCCTTATCTTTTGGCGCTAACAGTCTTCCGGCAGGTGGCGTCCACTTGAGAATTGTGAACGCAAGAACAAGTATCCATAGGTGAAAGTACCACCTTTATCCTGGGATTCCTTGTAGGCCACAAGGATTTCATCCAATAGGTAGTTGCACCAGTTGAATACAATGCCATTGGCGCAAAAATCTATCACTGATAAAGCATTCAACCTGCATTCTCCCTTGTAGTAGGACATCATAACTTTGATAGAAATGATGTAAAAACTGGTCCTGACCGTCTCGGGTAGTATGGCGTCGATATTAGCTGTGGCCCCCCCCCCTCTATGTGTGAAACTTCTTATATAGGATGGGATACCCCTTCTTCTTTCCATTATTGTTGGGACCCCAGAAACCTTTAGACATGTCCTCACCCTTGAGGGAAAGTCCAATAAGCTAGTGGATGTCTTCTGCATGGATTGGATATCTCCTATCCAACCACAGACTTCTGTCATGCACCCTGTTGATCATAAACTTGGTACACCTTGCAACTTCACCAGTGGTGCTGAAAAATGGCAAGTCCTTGAGGTTCATAATGGTAGAATTAAACAAATTGATAAAGTTGGGATTCGGTACAAACAACATGCCTCCCAATGCATCTGGAGTGATACTCCAAAAAACATCTATGTTCATCTAAGGGAACAAGACCTGGTCTATTAAGTCAAGGTCGAGGAGCTTGAATTTCTCCACCTTCTCCTTGAGATCGCCCATGACCTCGACCCGAGGGTCACATGGCTCATCTGGTACTACGTCCTTGGAAATGACACTTCGACTCCCTGTAGCTCTCTGCATGGTCAGTCTGAACTATCAACAATTTGTACAAGAGAAACAGGGATTGGGGATCACGACTAATGGTCGAGGGATTACAAAGGCTTTCTCACTCTTCAAATTTCGTAAATCTCTAAGTTTGTTCTAGGAAACAATGCATCCTACACCAAGTTTTCAGATCCTTATACCCGTGTTGAGGTGGAAATTTATGTAATAACTGTTATTCATCATTACCCTACAGATGAAACTTGGATATGAGTTATCTGACGGGACTAGTTAACGAGGTTAATCTCTCGGGTGATCTCGACATTTACTAGGTAAGTTGGTCAGAGACATGGCTGATTTTATACCTTACCATTTGACGGATGAAAATCCTGGTGCAAATATCGATAGCATATTCGTGTATCATGGCTTTATGGCTTAACCAAATTCAGATGGGGTATTGTAGTAGTAATAAAGGTTGTGACTGAACTGGGTTCGTGTGGCACATGGACTCAGAATGCGTCTGGATTCACTTTCCCTCCAACCACAAAGGGGTCCCCATCATATGAATGTATGTCATTAATAGGTTCTTGACGCTTATGATCCTACATTGTTGATTAAGTAGTTCTGCATCAAAACAACACTTAACGAGAAAAATAAACTACATGTCACAACACAACAAGGCACTCTTCGATTTTATTAACTAAATTTATAACAATTTGCAAGAAAATTCAAATCTAACTACTATACATGCTCCTTCTTACTACAACAACAATCCTTTAGCCCAGTTTGGAAATATATAAGGTTTCAGGCGAGCACCATTCGCCCATCATGGCCGCAGCATGTCATCCAGTTGTGTAACACTGACTACTCCAGACGGTCGAATATCCGCAAATATAAATGGCCCCAACCAATGCATGAAAAACTTTCCTGGATGTTTATGATATCGAATGTCATAAAGTAGGACCTTATCTCCATGCGCAAATACTTTGGTCTTAATATGTCTGTCATGCCAAGATTTCTTCCTTACTTTCTCAACGGTTTGATGGAAGTCTGCTAAAAACCTGGTCTCTTCCAATTCTTATAAGTCCATGAACCTTTGCGCAACTGATTCATCCTATGCCATGTGTGTAATCTGTGCAATATATAAACTTGGAGTAATCAATTTTGCAGGTACCACAACCTCTTTCCCATAAACTAGTTGAAATGGGGTGTACTTGTGGAGTTTCTTTGTGGTTTTCCTGTAATCCCATAGTACTATTGGAACTCTATCATCCCAATCTTCCCTTTTTGTGAAACAAACCTTCGTTAATCCTCTCTCCAGAATATTGTTAAGCGCTTCCACAATTCCATTGGCTTGCGGATGGTAGGAACTACTTTTATGATGATGGATCAAGAACCCTGTTGTAAGATTTTCTATTGCACTACTGATAAAATGAGCTCCCCGATCACTGGTCAGACTCCTAGGACATCCAAACGAAGTGATAATATTTTGAAAAATGAACCTAGCAGCAATATCAGTCGAATAATCCTAAACAGTTGTTCCCTCATCCCAACATCTAAGGTATTCAGTTGCAGTAATAATGTACCTAGCCTTTGAATACATAGTTGTGAGGTTGATCGACCCAATGAAGTCCACCGCCCACTTCTCAAATTCTTGTAAATCTTGAACTAGTTTAAGTGGTAATTTATCTCGTCATGATGGCTTACCCACTCTTTGATAAACACCGCATGATCTAGCATATACCTTTGCATCCTTGAAGAGCATGGCTCACCATAGTCCAACTTGAAGGAATTTCTACGCAGTGGCCTTTCCTCCAACATGACCTCCCGTAACTCCACTGTGGCACTCCCACAATATATCTTGTCTTTCATAATCTAAGACACATCTCCTGAGGATACTATCTAGTCCCAATTTATACAATTTCTCTGCAATCAATTGATAGTCTATTGCTCTAACCATCATATGGTATTTTTGGGTTGCGAAGTATGTTTCTGGGTAGGCCCTTGTGCTTTAGAAGACTGCTATATCTTCTAGGTATTCTGGTATGGCCTAAACCCAAAACATGTTTGCATCTGGGAGCTGATGATTGACTGCTCCCGCCACTTTCCCCTGACTCAAATCTAGACAGGTGATCAGGCTCGATGATACATCTTCTAGGCTTATTGATCACTTCAAAAGACAATTCCTGAAATAGTAGCAACCATCGAAAAATTCTCCCTTCCATTACAGGTTTGTTAACTAGATATTTTAATGCATAATGATCAGTAAAGAACTTAAAATGAGAACCTAACAAATTATTTCTAAACTTCTGCAAAGCGTAAATCATGCTAAACCCTCCCTTTCTGTCATTGTATAGTTGCACTCAACTTGCGACAACTTTCTGCTCGCAAAATAGATAGGATGATCCATGGATCCATCTCCTGGTTGTGCTAAGATGGCTCCCAAGGCAATACCTGATGCATCTACGTGCATGTGAAATTTGTTTTCCCAATTTGGAAATATCAGAATAGGTGTTTTGTTGAGCTTATCCTTTAGGGGCTTGAATGCTTTATCACATTTTGGGGTCCATTGGAACACTTCGACCTTCTTTAGTAGATTTTTCATAGGTCCAATGATATTTTCATATCTTCTAATAAACCTATGATAGTACCCTATGTTCCCCAACGTGGAGCGCAACTACTTAGCACTCATAGGTGGTGACATGTTCACAATAACCACAACTTTGGTTGGGTCTACCAGTACTCCCTCTTGGCATACTATGTGGCCTAACAAATTTCCATGTGGCGCACATAAGATACACTTTTTGAGGTTCAACGATATCTGCAATTCTCTACATCTGTCAAACATCAGACGTAGTAGCGCTATATGTTCCTTGAGCTGACTGCATATCGTCCAATCATCCATATAAAATTCTATAAACTTTTGAATAAATTCTAAGAAAGATGCTATTATAATCCTGGAGAAAACTGCAGGGACATTCTTTAGGCCGAATGACATCACATTGTATGCAAATGAACCCCATTATGTTATGAATGTGGTCTTGTTTTTGTCCTCTTCTACAATCCTTACTTGGTGATACCTTGAAAATCCATCAGTAAATGACTAATATTATTTCCCCGCAACTTGTTCTATCACCTCATCAGTAAAAGGTGTTGGGAAGGGGTCATGCACATGGGCAAAGTTAAGGATTCTATAGTCTACACAAACCCTAATATCCTCTATGCCTTTGTTTCTCTGGATGACAATTGGGCTGACCCATTCTGCTTCTTCCACTGCAAAAATAAGTCCAACTTCCAAAATCTTGTCTATTTCCCTCTTAACCTTCTCTTTCACTTTGGGGTTAAGGCGATATGGTATATGCCTCACAGGATTTGATCCTAGTTTTAATTCAATTCTCATCTCTCCCTTAACTCCTTTAATCCCTTTTAACCCTGAAAATGTATTTGGGAACAAATCCTCATATTCTCACAACAAACTCTGTATTTATTATTTAGTTTTCTCATCCCAGTAATCTCCCACCATAGCTATCTTAGGTTGCTCTCTGGTCCCTGTTGGGTCACATATTTGTCCAAATTTTCATCATCTATAGACATTCATCCCATACCTTCTTCGTCCTATTATCGTTCATTTATCATTCCATTTGCCATACATTTTCTACAACTACTCATAAAATGACATATAATTCCTTTTATGCTTTAGTGGTTAATAATGATTATTCTTCCTTCATTTTTAATGAATTAAATACTATTATGCATGATTTTTCTGATGATGGTTTCACGAGTGATTTTATGTATCAATAGTTGCAACAGACAAGGTTCCAACCTCCAAATGACACATGTGAGTTCCAACTCGTGGTTAACCGTTTTCAGTGAAAAAAGTGGTAGATAAGGAGAGACAAATTTGCATGGAATATTGTGAGTAGATGAGAATGAATATCGAAAATCCAAGACATGGGTTTTGTTCGGAATGGGCCCAATTGAGTTCAATGAGGGTTGTTTTCCAATTGGAGCTATGGTTTGAGAGAAATCACTGGTTCTTTAAAAGGGTATTTTCTAGATTTACAGTTGCGGTCGGTTCTCTAAACTTAGCAATTTGTTTGAGAAACCGAGGGATTTGGGGATTTAATTTGTATAAATAAGACCTCTTCAATCGGGAGAGAGTTAGTCATGAAATTATATAGAATTTATTTGTAAGAAAGAGTTGAACTTATGTAATTTCTAAGTTTTCTTCAATAATACAAAGGAGCTGATGGATCTACAATTATGTGCAACTTTCTCTTAATCTTGTAAGTCTTTTGGCCATGCATGCTAGGTGAGGCAGGGCCCCCTCAATCTGGTATGTGTTGGTCTTATTCATTTACTTGTATTTTTCTTTTCATTATCTTAATTTATCTTGGTTTATGATTAGTTGATCACTGCTTACAGTTGTGTGTTGTTTATTAGATTGCTCTTATAGTAAGATTCAATTCATGTTGTTGTTACTTCATTTTGTTAATACTCCTTTAATTTATGTAAGAGTGTGGTAGTGGTTTTATTTCAGCTAGGTGTATTTTCAAGCAAGAGCGGATTTGATTGATTTTAAGTTATGTGTTTTATTTTATTAAATAGATAATAGTGTTAGTTGGAATTTGTTGCTTGCATATATTGTGCACGGTAACTTTGAAATAAAAAACTTCCTTGGGTTGACAATTGAATAGTTGGGAAAATACTATAATGCAATTAATTCAACATTAGTTTAGCCCAATGTAGTGACTGTTGTTCCTTTGAGTGTAGTTGTTGTTCATTTGAAAGGAACAACTGTCGTTCCTTTCGCACGACTGTTGTTCCTTTGAGGGTAGTTGCTATTCATTTGAAAGGAACAACTGTCGTTCCCTTTAAGATTGTTGTTCCTTTATAGGTGTTGCATCTCTGGAGGTTGGGTATTGAAAACGGAAGGTAAGAACCTACGTAGGCAACAAGTAAAATGCTTGTGCCAACACCTACCTTTGGTTGATGCATAGAGGTTGATTTTAGGACATATTTAGAGCCCAACATTTTGGCGCCATTGTTGGGGAAGTTATCAAGGGCGCACAAGTCCAATTGACATTGTTTTTTTAGTTGCATGTTCTTGACTCTGAGGTGAAGGGTCAAGGCATGTAGGTTTCTTGATTTTTTCTTTCTTTGCATTTAGTTTTTAGTTTTTAATCCTAAATCTTATCATTTCTCTTAGTGGTGATGTAAGCACCACCCATCCTACTCACAAGTTGACAGGAACATTTGAAGAAGGAGCATTGAGATAGCACATGAAGAATCCAACAAAAAGATGCCAGGTAAGAGGGAGACAGAAGTTGTTACCTTTGAATTCTCCATCAGAGATCTTGAAGGAGTGGTACAAATGCAAAGCATACCCCCATCCAATCTACCAAATTTTCACGGTTTGGGAAATGAAGACCCTAATGCATTCTTATTTCAATTTGAAGTACTTTGTAGAGGTTATGGTTATTTTACTAATGATCAAAAATTGAATGTTTTTCCCCTTGCTCTAAAAGGAAGATCCCTCCGATGGTTCATGAGCCTCGGTGGTAATTCTATACAAACTTGGGAAGACATGAAATATGTATTCTTGCAAAGGTACCAAGATTATTGCAAGGTCAATGATGATATATTTGGAATGACACAAGGAGAAGAAGAGAGTTTGGAGGAATATGTGGAGTGCTTTCAATTCAACCTTCAAAGATCCAAACAAAAACAGTTGGGAAAAGAGACCTTGAAAATACTCCTACTCAAAGGAAGCCATGATGAATATTTAGAAATATTAAATTTGATGGGAACAGGTGATGTATTTCAGTTACCATATGATGATATTTGTGAGTTATGTAGAAGGTATTCAAGAGGTAACTTCAAGATTGGTAAAAATTCTAATGATCCTTCTTCTCAATATTTTAAATCTGCTGCAAAAACAAGAGTTATAGGAGCTGAAATCATTAATTCAATTGAAAATTTAAAAGTTGATATCATTAGCTCATTAAATTCACAATTGGATATTTTGAAGGATAAGAAGAAATGGGAGGAACCTGAAGAGACAGTTTGTCCTCGATGCCAGAAGAAACATCTTGCAATGGATTGTCCTTTGGATGGTCTCATAATTTGTGGCATATGTGACTTGAATCATTCAAAGGATCGTTGCCCCTCCTTACCCAAGATGAAAGCAACATATCAAAGAGATCGAGCAGTTGCAGCAATTTCATTACAACAACCATGGCCTATGGGTATGTTTCAAAACTCTATCCGTCCATTTCCTTACTCTCAAAAGCAATCATTGAATACTCATACACCATGGCAATTGTGGCAACCCCAATCTCACTCCTACCTACCTTGTCCACAAGGTTGGCATGGCCCATCTTATTATCCCATGACTACTTTCCCTCATGTTGCGGCAACCACCAATCCTCCATACTTTCCACAAGCTCTTCAACAACATCCTATTTTCCCATTAAGGTCATCCACACAAACCAATCAACTATACTTTCCATACTTAACTTTTCATCAAGCTTCTCCATGCCCTACACAACTTCCCGTTCAACCCACCTCACACCCTAACCATAATAAAGTAGTGTAGTATACTTATAGTACTGATCTGCACAACTTTTCTACATTTACCACTTATCCTGCCTCACCTACACCATTGCAACAAATCCATATGAGGTCTGGGCAGGTTGTAAGTCCAAGTATTG
This sequence comes from Picea mariana, assembly GCA_032191745.1. Taxonomy (NCBI): domain Eukaryota; kingdom Viridiplantae; phylum Streptophyta; class Pinopsida; order Pinales; family Pinaceae; genus Picea; species Picea mariana. The sequence continues at coordinate 5,623 of JASDQU011378987.1, read as the reverse complement.
AAAATGAAGTTTCTTATCATCATCAACAAACCGACAAGATCAACAAATCTGATGAAAACCAGACATTGGAACCGAAAAGTGAAGCATCTTCTACATCATGGTCACTTGATATGAGTCTCTTCTGTATTCAGGAAGATCATTTTTCTAAAGAGATTCATGGTGTAACATCTATAGTAAATCAAGGGAACAAGGACTATATTGAATTTTGGTTTCAATCTGTCACCAATCTGCAGCTTCATGTTATACTTAAGAAACTCTTGGCACCATCATTTCAAGGGAAGTTGGTCTTTCATATCTTGGTATTCATAAAGTCATATTTTCCAGTTGTGGGTATGAGCATATTTGAGACTTTGTTACGTAAGTGGTTTCATTGGAAGTATTCTTATACTTGAGTTAATTCATTTTTTCAAGTAAAGTAGGGTAGGGTAATGAATGAATTTTCAATAAATGTTTAATGGAATTGATTATTTTAGTTCTAAGCATTAGTATCCTCATTTAGAAATAAAAAGGAGTCACCTTCAAGAGATCATCATTCGATCGCTTGTAGCCTTGATCTCATGGACTTTCTTTCAAAAATCATCATTTTTTTTAAGTTTTAGCATTTGCTGCAACACGTTGTGTAAATCAATCTAGGTACTTAGTGCTTGAAATTTTTGGTATGGACATGTATTCCATTGAAATTTGTAACTTTAAAAACATTCATAGCTATTCCGGTCACTTTTTGAGAGCCATATTTCATTTATTGGATTTTTGTGGCATTTTGGCTTGAAATTTTTACTAAAACACAGTTGGGATACTCTGTTTTTGGGAGACCAAATGGATTTATTTTCAAAACCTGTTTACATCCCAAGTATCTCTTTGAATGTATTTTACAAACCAATTTGAATTTTTGAGATTGGGCATCAAACTAAAAAGTTATGGTCAAAATACTAACAGGATGTCAAGCAAGCAGCTTAGGAACAGAGCTGGGACAATCCATTTTTTGATGCCTTATTGGATAGATCTTGAAAACCTGTTTCAGTGGTATATTCCCCTATGAGTCTAGTTTATAACTCAATTTGAATCACTCAATTCCGATATCATATGAGGGAGTTATGATCAAAACACTGACTATTTGTCATAAATCTGCACTTTGAAAAAATTGTCTTCCCAGCTGTTCATTGGTAAATTTGACTCATAAATTACTCTTTTCATTAAAGCCTATTTATTTTGGAAATACCTACATGAATCTAATTTCATCTCCAATTGGAATCACATCAATATGTCATCAAACGAAAAAGTTATACCTAAAACCATGGCTTTTGGTCTAGTTCGAAATTCAAAAAACACCTTGTCATGCAGGGTGTTACTGAGCATATTTGGCATATCATCACATGGAATTTTCAAACCCGTTTCTATTGGAAATTGAACTCTAAATGTACTTTTATTTGGATTTGGAATCACTCAAATCGGATGAGAAACAAAGAATTTATGATCGAAATATTGTTGAGTAGTATATGTTGGCCAACACTCCTGAACATGTATAAAATGAATTTTGTTTCATTTATTTTCTTTGGATTTGTTTTATAAGTAACTACCTAGTTTTTTTTTCGTATGTTTTGGATGAAGAGAGCCCGTACACCTGTCTTCTCCATGATCTCATGTTTTATTGCAGGTAAGTGCTTATGTTTTGCAGGTCCTTGGAAAATCAAAGAAGGTTAATACATGCATGAGTGATTCTTGAAGAATTTTTCTCAAATTTTCAAATGGATTGAGCACACAACAAATCGAAAGATTGATGTGCAAACCATTCAAAGACCAATGTTTTAAAAGTCAAGTTTCATTGCTACATTAACCATGCCAAGAATCCTTCTAACAAGACATTATGCTCATCATGCTCATTCACCAACACTGTGATATGCCTATACATTTTTTTTCCCTTTACCATTCCATCCATTCCATTACCTTCTGCTCCATTTCATCACTTCCATATTTTCCACTCTAATCATTGCTAACCCATGAATAAATTCACTTATCTCCCGTACCACTTGCTAATGAAAATATTTCATCTTCGGTTCTTCAAATCATTTTGTCTATGCTCACGTTGGATGATGTGGGATTCCTTAAGGCCCTCCTTCTAACAAATCTCATCCCATCAACTCCAACACATCATATGGGATTGAGGTTAGAGTTTCATAGTGTCTTGGGATCTGCATACATCAATGGTAGATCTCATTGTTGTTAATCATGGGGATTCATCAATGCCTCTTGATTGACAAATCTTGCAGGTGACTCGACTCCAACAAATCCATTCGTGCCTGTCAAGATGCAATAAGGTACTTTAGAGCTCACTGTCATCAAAGGTGAGTTTCTTCACGTTATTTAATGGCATACATTAATGTCCAGTAATCCAACGATTTCTTTCCATGCTCGACTTCAACACATTCATTCACATGGTAAGAATTGTATGTCGGTTTTGTAGCAATTGAAGATTATGTGATCTAATGGTTTCAACAATGATTTGAAACATCATTTGTTTCAGTAGTTCTACAGTCCCTTTCCATTTTCATTTCAACATTTGATTTTTCAAATAAGAGAAGGAGATTTCTGCTTTTGTAGAAGAATTCTTCATCATCATTTGTTTCCACAATAGTAGTCTTACATGTAGCCAACACAACATCATTTCAAATCAGATTCAACCTCATTCTATTTCAGCTCTCATATACATCTGTCTCGACATCAGTTTGGCTTACATCAACTTCAACATACATCAGTCCATCCATGCCAATCAAATCTTTCATGGAGGTAAAACTTGAGGTAAAATAGCATGAGTTTTTTATTTATAAAGATTTAGGAAAATTTCGTGAAGAACCACTAAGGATTTCTATTCTCCATTTTCATATCATAACTCATCTATTACCTCTCTTATCCATCCATTACCATATCAACCTTCACCTCATGCACTTCCAACACCCAAGTCAAGTCCTTCCCTATATCTCCTAACATCCAAGCATGAGCAATTGATTTGTTGCTGCCACATAAGAACCCGAATAGAGAAAGGAAGAAGATCATGATGTCCATTTTCATACAAGAACGCTAAAATTCATAGGTATGGTTTCTTTGGTTCATTTCCATGATGTATTCATTTATCTCATGAGTTTCCAATTATCTTTTCCAGCCTTTTGACTCATGGTTCTCCTACAGATTGCACATCTTCAAAAAGTTGTTGTCATGGATTCATAAAAGGATACAACATCTGTGTTATATGGATTTGAGTCATACATGTTGTAAGGATTTGATAGGCTACAAAGTTAATGGATGTCCCAAGAATGATTACGATGCTAACCCTTTCATTAATTCCTAGCCCTCCCATATGGACATTGTGTTTGTTTTTCTCACTTGCCGATATACATCATTGTTTAAAAGAGGGTTATGTGCTCATAAGATTTACCATGGAAGAATGATAATGGTTCTCTTGGGTAGTAGCATGATGATTTTGTGGCAGCCTCTGTTTCCATTATGAAAACACATGTGTAGCTGTCTACACAAATGCTAATGGAAGGAAGTTGTTATTAAAAGGAAATTGAAACAATGTCTCCACCCAAAATTTAAAAAGAAATTTCTATACTGGCTTGCTTCAGAGGCACCTTTCCCACAGTTATTGCAAGTAACAAAAGAAGCCTATGCTGCCATACAACAAGGAAAAAAATCACTTTGAGTCATTATATTTGGCATGCAACAACAATCATTAGTTTCCGCCCATGGTTTCATATTCAACCATCTATTAATTTTATTGTTGAAATCTTAGAAAGTGAAGGTATATCCAAGGAAAATTCAGATCTCCATTGTGTACTCATATTTTAGCATGCTACTATAGTCTAGCATGAAATCTATGGCAGAAAATTGGGTCACCATTGGTACATTTGACAACAAATTTACCTGGGTGTTGAGCAAATTTATTGGAATTTCCAGATTTTGTCATTGGTTGGCTACATTTTTTTTATGAGTTATCTTCATTACATGAAGAATGGACTAGCTACTATGCATGCCCAAGAATCTATTTGAAGAACGAAGTTGACTGTCCACAAGAACCTACAGTAAAATAAACTATTGTAGAAGCCATTTTCTTTTAAACAGATGGGTAGAAATGCAGAGGTATGTGGTTCATTTTCTTGGTTCATGATACACTAATCCATGTATTGATTCACAAATTCGGAGCACTTCATAATGATGGTAAAACCTTTGGTCCTTACAGTCTTAATGCTATGAATTTTCATGGAAAAGAAGTCTTGTTATCAATGATGAAAACCTGTGAGGTAACCTACAAACAAAGAAAGTTGTTTTGAGATCTGGAATCCCATGATTACAAGGCTTCAATCCCCGTAAGTGAAACTAAGATTATTGGAGGGTATATCATATGGTATGTGAATTCTCAAATACATATGGCTAAGCATTTGATGGTAAACTCATGACATGGCTAGCTCAATCACATTCTGAGATAACATTTGATGGACTTCCAAGATTGGAGGATTGGTATTCAAGCATTGATAAGGTATTTACACCCAGCAGTAAAAGATTTCCTGTACTAATCATTTTACAGGAAGCTCATGACCAGATTCAAGGTTTGCAGATTGTTTTCCCATTAAAAATGTTTCCTTGAAGTACAAGAAAAACTTATTGAGGGAATTTGATGATGATTGTGTTGTATACATAAGTAAGGGGTACTTAGAGATGATTGTCTTCTTATTCATTTTCTACAAAGGATCTCTTTTGAAATTGTGTTTAAGTTTGATTTCATAATGCAGCATGAGGACATGCTATACAATCAGTGTGGGGTAGTTACTATGCATGATGGTTTGTTCTCTCATTTTCCATTCATATTTATTTTTCTCATGCATGTTATTTTCTACAAAAATTGCAAAATTTGATTTGGGCATATCTTCCAAATGACGAACTGGGTTGTCATGATTTTTGGTATGATGAAGCATGGGATTAATATGCCTACAAAATTCACTTTGTACTTTGAAAAAATGTGGTGTTGTCAGAACTGTTTCAAGAGAGTTTCAATTACAAGGAGTTTCAACAAGAGGATATCTTGGGATTTGTGTATTGGATTGTTATGATTTTTGGCAAGAATGTGCATTAAATTGTGACATATAAAACTATCAAAATACCTTCTTCATCTGAGTTGTGCTTTGCATGAAAATCCATTGTATCAACAACATTCAAATGAGTCCTTAACAACTTGGTTAATACAATGTATTGAGTTGCATGAGGACATGCAACATTTTTCGTATGGGGCAGATGTTGGGTCACATATTTGTCCATATTTTCATCATCTATAGACATCCATCCCATCCCTTATTCGTCCTATTATCATTCATTTATCATTCCATTTGCCATACATTTGCTACAACAACTCATAAAATGACATATAATTATTTTTATGCTTTAGTGGTTAATAATGATTATTCTTCCTTCATTTTTAATGAATTAAAGACTATTATGCATGATTTTTCTGATGATGATTTGATGAGTGATTTTATGTATCAATAGTTGCAACAGTCAATGTTCCAACCTCAAAATGACACATGTGAGTTCCAACTTGTGGTTAACCGTTTTCAGTGAAAAACGTGGCAGATAA
>JASDQU011378986.1:0-21805 GCA_032191745.1 Picea mariana | reverse complement strand
CCCAGCTAAGTTTGTAGACACTAGAGTCCTACAACCACCCCTGCCTCTACCTCAGGTGAGACTTCATCTGCTTCACAGGTGTTGCCGAAAGGGGCGGTAGTTAGGGTTTTGTTGGTCCGTTGTTGTAGCGTTGAAACCTAGGTCTGCCCTTGTGCCAACAATAAGACATAAAATATGTAAATACACATATATACGTATCAAAAGTCTCAGAGTACATAGGTGGGAGGAAACACCTCAAAAATACATATCCAGTACATGTCATGGGGATTATTCTCTCAAAAATATGCAAAAGAGTGCCCTCAGCACGTATGTGGTCTATCCTACCTAAGAACAGGGCCTGTTGGACCTGCCATAGTGAACAACAACATTTTCCAAACGTTGGAAGAGCTAGAACCAGGTTCATGGCACCCCATATATGTGAGGCTGCAACGATGGCAAGAGATCCTCGATCTTGACCATGGGAACTGCACAAGTGAGTGCGGTGAGATTCCGCTCCACCCGTCTTAAAAATCTCTAAGCCTCTCCAGTTGTAGGTCCCTCTTCTTTTGCTACTAGCCTCGTGGTTGCGGCTAGCACTGCCTCTGGTCGAGGATGCCACCTAGTCCTCAAGAATTTTGTTGGACACACTGGTCCCACATCTGTACATAACATATACATAGTTGTCAGATACTCTGGTACATATAAAAATGATATATTAAAAGAAACTAAAAATAAAATAAATTTAAAAAACAAACGTACCTATCTCTCCTTGCTCCTCTCCAGGAGGTACAGGCATGTCCAGATCCCTTGAAAATTTAATCCCGACATAGGGGTAGTCCTCTATTGTTGGAATCTATCGTGCCCACCAGTCAAAAAATGTATCGTCGAAGGCCTCTATGGTACTTCCTTTCCCCTATCGCGGTAGCAATTCCACCCACCTACACACTGTTGGGAAGGAGGCCACATGACCCCATACTGTCTCTCGTGGACTCATGTTAGGTACCCTCTTGAAGAATAATGAGCATAAAAAGGTACCAAACCCAAAGTTTTTGTTACTTCACCCACAAAACTCTGTAAGTTGTCTCTTCATACAGTCAAGCATGGTCATGCTCCAGTAGAACACTTGTGCATTTAATAACTACACTCCACAATACATGTGTGCCCGGGAGGCCTGATGTAAGGTCCCAGATCCAGTGAGTCGCCCAATGAGTAAAACTATCTCTTTTAGTGATAGGTTGGTGATCTTATGGATTGGCACCTGAGAACCTACCTTCTCAGTGTCGACCTCACAATGTAGTCTGATCAGCTCGATGATGTTGTGGGGCCTAGGGGGGAAATGAAAGCAAGTTGATTGGTTCCCCTCTCCTCGAAAGGCAAGTCAGAAAGTATATGTACTCATTTGTTGGAGTAAACGACTACCCCTCGAGCATAAACGCCTCTACGTCGGGGTGCCAATAGTCCACCAAGGAATTCAACAGCCTGGGTTGTGCCCTCATGAATGGACACCAGAAGAAATTCCATAACCTACATTGTTTTAATGCGGAGACAGTAGCAAGGTCCTCTTTGACCAATATATCAATGCCTTTGTGCTCCCTCTCTCTCTAATGGACATACATCCTGTCAAATGACAACTTCATGGAGGGAGTTAGCTCTTGTATTTTCATTTTTCTATGTTATTGAGGGTGTATGCAGGCTTTCTTGGACACAGTCTCATATGCATACGGGAATATTTTTTTCTACCTGTGGGCTGTCCTTAGACAACCCATGTACACGTAGGGCCACCCTTTTTAAGGAGGGCATGCCCCCCCCAATAACTAAAATAGAAACATAAATGAAGTATGGAAGTGAAAGAGGGGTTGGTTTGTACTTACTTGGTCCAAGTGGAAGTTTGTTTTGTCCTCTGAAGTTCCCAAAATCAAATCTTTTAGAAAAGGGGCGTTTTTATCTTTTTGGTTAATTCTCAATTTGCAATGGTGAAAATGAGTCGGCAGCTTCTATTTATAGACTTTTTTGTCCTTGTTTTCCACTTTTCTAAATCCTTTTGTCGTTTTTTCTGGCTTGAAAATTATTTAACATGGTTCTTGAATTTCTCATTGGATGTTACGATACAATTCACTTTTGATTTGGAAAACTTTTTGGGAGATGGGTCACTTTTAAAGGTCCTTTGGTAAAATTCATGTATCCAACTTTTTGAATATAAGTTAGGTTTCCACCTCCACTTTCTACATCATGTTGTCTTTTCCACTTTTCCATAGGATAGATCCCACTGAAGTAAAGTACGAAACTGTCATTGCTGCTTTAGAAGTGTCATGGTAAGGTGGTAGAGCCTACCTTTAAATGGATTCCCTAGGTAGATCTTGGTTTCATTTTGGTGTCCATGTCGTCGTTAATGACTTTACGCTCAGTAGTCCTTGTTATTTCTTTCCTGATTATGAGATTGAGCCTTATATGTCTGATATATCATTGCTCTTAGCCTCACCCTTCAGACTACTAGAAAATGAGTCTTCTTTTAAGCCCTTTTCAGACTTTCTAAACATGAAAATATTGTCAAGCGATTTTTTTGTCCTTCATGCACGCCAAACTGAAATTTGAAGGCACGTCTGTCCGACGGTAGTTTACCCCTTTTTCATTCTGGATGTTCAATTTTATGAACAAAGGTATACTCTAGAAACTTCAGTTCTCTAGAAGAGTATTCTCAGGTATAAGTTTAACCCTTTTTCGGGCCTGAGGGACTAAATTTACGAAAAAGGAACCCCCACGGAGTCCATAGTTAATCTCTTTTCAGAATCCCTAAAATTGAAAATATTGTCAAGTGACCTTGTTCCTTCACACTTGTTAAACTGGTCCAGAAGAACATCCCCTACAGATTCCATAGTTAATCTCTTTTCAGACTCCTTAAAATTGAAAAGATCGTTGAGTGACCTTATTATTTCACACTCATTAATTGGTTCAGAAAAACATCTACTAGAATGAGTTTACCCCTTTTTTCGGTTTGTAGATTAAGGAGGAAAAAGGTACACCTTGGGAGATTCGTCTGGTCGAGGTATTTATCCTAAGTAAATTTTATATTTTTTCACGCTAAGAGGACTAAATCTAGAAAAAGGATGTGATTCCATAGTTAAGCTCTTTTCGGACTCCTTAAAATTAAAAAGATTCTCGAGTGATCTTGTCTTTGTCACACTCATTAAAATGGGTTTGAATAGACATCTTTTAGGTGCTAGTTTACCCATTTTTCGAACCGACTAGACTACCTTCTAAAATGATACCCCAGTGGATTCTTCTTTTACATTTTTTTAGGATCTCTAAACATGAAAAAACTACCGATCTTACCTTCTCCAGGATCGTTAAAATTACATTGAAGGGGGTTTTCATTGTTTCTTATTAATCTCATTTTCATCCCTGCATCTTTGGCCTAATGTCGGCTCCATGTTGCTCTCAAATGAACCTTTAAAGCATGCCTTATACACAATTCTTGTATCACTTTTCCTCTGTGTCTCAACACCTTGACCCATGAAGGAATTTTCCCGAGTGTCCTTTTCCTGAACATGTCTCCTTGCTCTTAGCATTAGTATGTTCCTTGTGCTAGGAACTAGTATGCTTGCGACACTCATTCCTCCTTTGTAAAGTAGCATTATTTTATTCTTTTTCCCTTTAAAAATATTGAAAAAGACAAAAAAATAAAAAAACCCCAAAAAGAGGACAGGAAAATTATTTTCTTTTTATGGTAGCACAATGAGTCCTCCTTGGACAAAGCACATCCTTTCATTTGTTCATCAATATTTGGGATTTAATATGGACTTAGGAAGTTGTTCTCGCTACATAGAACTGTGTCCTCCTCCATTTGGTTATTCTTCCAAACATATGGAGAGTTTATGTTGCCTCCTTCATCATAGACTTATGTCAATGTCATGTTGCCTGAGTCTGATCATCTGTCGTGCTATTGTCCAAGGGAATTTTTACCCAACCTGAGTCAGCCTTTCTGTAGTTTATCTCCTAACCTCATGCCCGACCATCCCAAAAAGTCCAATCAAGTCCTTATTCTAAATGAATGAAGTTTTTTTCCTGATCACCGAGATCCTCTTGTTTGTTCCCGATGAGCCATCGAAGACCTTTGGGTAGTGAATTCATACACTCAAATTACACTCCTACCTGATTTTTTAAGATCTTGAAGTTGTTTCTCGAGCTCTGAAGGCCTCATCTCCAGCCATCAGGTGTCATTTGCTTCTTGAAGATGGATATTATACATGTATATATTTGATTTTGAGATGTATACCCACTGTATATTTCTTGTAGCTACACTTTATATAGTTATATGACATGGATTTGTAGTGTATTTGACTGGAAACCATGATTTATTTAATCCCGAGCATGGGTATGCCCGCCTTGGACAGGCAATTTTTATTTTTGCAGATGGCACCTCCCGAACTCTGGTCCCGGGCTCACTTGCTTCGTACATCGGTGAATATTTGTAATCTATTTCATCCATCAGATTCTCTTTTGACCTCACACATTAGGGGGGCTCTATTATAACCCTAAATTTCTATACACATGCATACCTGGCATCAGGCCTTCTTACTTGCTATTTTTTCCAAGCCATCATTGAGTTGTTCTTCTTAAAAACACTATTTTTGAAGATGTACATGCCATGCACCATTACTGCCCACATATGTATGCCTTCTACACTACTATATCCCATGTACATATGCTAGTTGTAGCACTACATCCCGCGTATACTCGCAAAAGTTTCAATAATTAAAAAGTTGCAAGGAATTCATTGAGATTACAGGCTATTGGGTAGTTTCCCAACTGTCCCACCACCTATATCTTGTCACCCAACCGAATAACCATCCTTTTGTCATATAAAAGGAGGTGTTGGGGTATCATTCCAAATCCAAGCATAAGAAGAGTGAAACTCTTCCCATTTCACATCCCCTCCTTGCCCCAAGAAATTGCAGCCACCTTGTGAGATTTGCATCAAAATTTCCCATTTTTTCCTTTTTCCTTCATCATAAGCCTATTCCATTTCCTAGAGAGAGGTTTAGAGGAGAAATATACGTGGAGGCGTAGTTGGATATTTGTGAAGAGGAGCCCAGACCAAGTTCTTGGAGTAGTCTCCAATCTTGTTGTAAGTAAACATTGTGATATCAATAAAATGAATACTTTTTCTGTCCCGAAATATGATGTGTCAAATGTTTGTATTTAATTTATGCTTTATTATAACATCTACCCCATGATTTATATATGAGATGCATGTTTTGTAGTAGGTCATCCTTGGGAGGAGGCTTGCAGTCAACGGAGTTATCGAACATGAAAGGATGGACACCGGACACAGAGTAAAAGGTAGATTTACCTAATCTTTTCACTTTGTATTCCATGCATTAATGTGGGGTATATTTGGGGTAGTTAGAAAAGTAGGAGACTTTTAGAAGGTTAAATCTACCTACATGTTGAAACCTAGTGTAGTCCATAGGGGGGTTTTCTCGCTATAGCAAGTGGAAATAAAATTACCTCGTATAGTTTGATATATAATATGCCCTTGTTTGACACACTGAGGGAGAAAGAGATACTGGGGCCATGACTGCTTCCTATGAATAAGATGTTGGAAAGTTGGTTGTCATTGATGTCAACCCTAGAAAAATCCCCGAAGCAAGTTTGGAAGCATCTATAAGTGATGGGTGTATTTGAAGAAGTATCCAAAGTGGTCCCCTTATGGCATAGATTTAAGCATGGACCTCATGGAAAGACAGTTTGAAAAATTCTACAATAAGCCCTGGAAATATGGTTAAGTGATTAAGAATACCTAGAGGTGTGGTCATGAGTATCAAAGTTTTATGAAGAAAATGAGTGTGAACGAAATTTAAAATGCTTGAAAAACTTGCATTGATTGATATTCCTCATCAATTCATCCCCAACGGTAGGTGGAACACCACATGGTTCCTCATCATTGAGGATTTATTCCCTCTTAAATATGAATCCAAGAAGTATGGTCAAGAAGCCATGGATCTAAGGTCAAGAAGTTATAAGTTCTCCCTAAATTCAAGCAAAGGATAAAAATTTATTGCAAACAAGAAGTTACAAGTCGTCTCAAGGTAAAGTAAAGAAGGTGATTGGAATGGTACAAATACACATTAATAACCATTCATTTTTATCATTCAATCTTGTGATATCTTAGCACAATCTTGGTAGTGAATTTCAGAGGGAAGATGGAACTTGGAAGATAGATTAATGTAGAATGAATGATATAGTGAAACTTGGAATATGTTGAGAATAAATATCAAGGTACCTGTGGTTTGAATTTCATCTTTTGGTTCATTTCACTTTTGGAGATACATTATGTGGAAGATAGGGTTTTTTACTAGTCCTATAACTATTCTCAAATAGATGTTCTGGGTAAAATGGTCATAACTTATTCATAGAGGATCAAAATTATATAATACCAATTGAATTGGAAACAATACAATATTCAATATTTTTTTTGTGATTTTCATAATTAGATATCAAATATTGAGTGTGGGGCATGTTGTAGAAGTTCACTCTCTAGAATAGGCCAAAATACAGGAAGGTCTGCCATATTTTCTATATCTCCTTTTTAGGGACGATTGAAGGAGTAAAAGTTGGAGGAATTTCAAATAATATATTGAAGAATATTGGGTACAAGTTTTATAAATTTCTTCATTATAGGTATGGATTTATACTTGTTGGAAGTTAGGGTTTGTGACTAATCCAGAAACTAGTCCCAAACAGGTGTTCGAGATAAATTTAAGAAGGGATGTTGGGGTTTATATGTGGACCCATGAGGAGATAGGATATTTATGTGGACCTAGTTTCTAAGTGGACCTAATTTTATGATGTTGATGTATCATTTGTGTTGGATATAGTTTTGATGATGTTGATGTATCAGTTGTGGTTGACCTAGTTTTGATTATGTTGATGTATCAGTTGTGTTGGATCTAGTTTTGATGATCATTATGTATTAGTTATGGTGTATCCATTTTTTATGATGATGATGTATTAGTATCAGTGGAAGTAATAGTATTAGGTTGATGATTATGTATTGATATCAGTTCCAGTGAGAGTGGCAATGACAAGTTGAGTCTCCATTTATATTTTAGAGAGGAAGGAAGGGGCAAGGAAAGGGGTTGGGGCCTCCTTACAGTTAGTGATAAAGAATACAAGGATTCATATATTCCTTTAGGTTGGATCCTGTAAATAAGGAGGTTGGATCCTCCTTCTATTTGATGTTGTTAAATCAGGGAGTTGGAACTTCCTTTAGGTTGGAGCATGTAAACTAGAGGATTGTAGCCTCCTTCTAGTTGGAGTTGTAGATTCCTTCAGGTTGGAGCCTATTAACAATGGTTTGGTGCCTCCTTCCGATTGATGATGGATAATTTTGGAAGTTGGTACTTCCTTGAATGTAATCTTAAGATATATACAAAATCATTCCATGGTTTTCTACCAGTTGGATTTCCATGTAAAATTATTATGTATTGTGTATATATTTTTATATGTTATGCATTGTTCATGATATATTTAATGCAATCATAAAGTGATAAATTTTTTATAAATCTATGATTACATGTTTTGTTTAAAAGTGATAATAAGTGGTCAATATTGATTCACCCCCCACCCCCTCTCATTATTGTTGAATATTCCAACAATTGGTATTAGAGTAGGACCTTCAGAAACAGTCTAACCACTGGAAGGTAGATCATGGAGTACATAGATAATCGAATTCCAAAGTTTCATGGTTAGAACTATGATATGTGGAACATAAGGATTATAATATTTTTAGATCCATAGGGGTATGATGTTTGGTACTCAATTTTTACAGGTTAAACGACTTCAAAGAAGAATCTGAAAACTGTAGCCAAGAAGGAATTAAAAAGGAACAAAAAAATAACAATGGATTCCATCCTTGATGGATTACCTGATTTGTAAAAGTCAAACTGGGAAATTTTTCATCAAGTAAATAGATTTGGGATAAGCTACATAATATATTCTAGAAATAATCTCCTCTTATCACAAATACAAACCATTTTGATCAATATAAAGGAGATGTTGAGATAGAACAAGAAGAAGGAATCTCATCATGTCAGACAGATCCAGAAGCGTAATTGGAAATGGTATGAAAAATCATGACGAAGAATATTATGAAGAACGTGAAATGGATATTGAGGAAGAATTAATCGAAGCATTGAGTGAGATAAGAAGGGAAAGGAATAAAAAAAAGTCCCTCAAGGAACAATTGATCAAGCTAACGAAAGGTTATCAAAATCCAAACAAAAAATTTGAAGAAGTCAGACAGATTATTAAAAATATAAAGGTCTAGTTAGAAGAAGCCATAAGGATTGAATAAACACTAAAAAATAAGTTGGAAGAAAATAATTTTTTGGAAGCCGAAATAGTATCACTAAGAAAGGAAGCAAATAAGAGAAAAGAAATTTTGCCAAGTCATAGCAAGGAAAGATTTGAGGACTTAAACAAGCTTGAAGAAAAATTTAGTCAACAAGAAAGAAGACTTGAATAAGAAATCATCTCCTTGAAAAACCAACTTGAAGAAGCAAAGAGAATGGAGGATGTAATGAAGATATAGATGATGAAAAAAGAATAAGATAGTGAGAATATTGAAGAATAAGCCATCGTATGAAAGGTTAAAGTTGAAAAGCTAAAAAATAACTTGAATATCTCTCAAGTACTAGAAGAAATTCTCAGCTATCAAAGTTCACCATTAACTAAAGTAGGTATTGGATACATTGGTGAGATCTCATGCAAAGAAGATGAAAATGTCAATCCTAGCAAGAGTGTTGAAGAGAGAGGAATCTCTACAAAACCAGTAAATAAAGTTGAAGAGAAGTTTGTTACGAGGGAAATATCTCTATGGCTAAGGGAAAGCAACAATAGATGGAAAGACACCCATAAATCAACTCTAATCTCAAATATGCTATATAAATGAAATTTTAACAATAGAAGGCTAGGAGCCTACCTTTTTTTGGACATTCAAAGAAGACTATCATTGAGAATATGAACCAAAGCTTTATACCTGCAACTTGTCTTCAAAAACCAAGATACGCAATCATGTGGTGATGATATATCATGTTAGCATATAAATTAGCATTATATATTAACATACATGAGAAATACACTCATGGAAAGTAATTCAAATATTTTCAAGACATTAGTTGGATGATAAAAGAGTATTTATATTAATGTAATCAATATAAGTACATAGGTGAAAAACTTTTGTAACGACACTATCAGAACTGAGAAAATAAGTCCTTCCAGTTGAACCTCCACCACTTCAATCCTCTGCAAAGGCTAGCTCACATGTAGGAGTCAATTAAGTTATCCATCACAAAGTAGGAAGAGCTTGGAGGATAAACATAATAATTTTAGACTTTCAAGGACAAAGGGATGCAAACTCAATATGAAGTGAAATTTATCCAGAGCATCTTTTCTCTCAATGTTGAATTGTCAATCGTCCAAGGCTTGTATATGGATCAATTTATAGCCCCAAATGGAATCGAAGGGTCAATTCGTAGCATTTCCAGTATATGGAAGGTCAAGGATCATGGATCACGTGACATAGTATGGAAACTTGACATATTTTTTAATTTTTGAGCACCAAACCCGATGTACATGGGCTGTAGTGGAGCAAGATCCTTATACGCGAGTTGTCTAACTAGTAGGTCACATATATGAAAAAAAATATGTATTTTTATCTCTAGAGTGAAAAAAAAGGGGACTTCAAGTCTGTAGAGGGAAATGGAAGGCCATCCAAGCAAGATGCATGGAGTCAAGAACATTTTCTATAATAGATGCCCCCTAATGTGTGAGGCCAAAGGAATATCTGTGATGTCCAAAATATATTAGAATTCCCAGAAGTGGAGTAATGAAGACCTAGATAGAAGTTATAGTTACTCATGAGAATATTCAAATCATAATGACTTTGTACACATGGCTACCAATATGAATTACACTGCAAATCCACATGAATATATATGAAATAGTTGTTCATGACCATGAATAAGCAATACAAAGTGTCCATATGGCATACATTGTCATAGTCACGAACAAGACATGGTGGAGTCCAGACTCAAAATCAACTGAAGATATTTATATACAATGGAGTACAATTTGATCTTCCATGATCACTGAAGTCATATAGGTACTGGTCCAATGAAATACAACAACATATATGAGGTGTTTCTACTGTAAGATGGAGGTCTTCTACACTATCCGTCAAAGGTTCAAGTCTACATCATGTGAATAGAGGAATTGAAGTAGAACACAATGAGACTTCATTTGATTACTAGTCATTAAGGTATACCATTAAAAAATGTGATACAATCCATCGATAATGAAAGTAGGTGTCAAGGCACTGAGTACATTCCACAAGTGTGAATAATGGTGTTGAGTTTGAGCACTTGAAGAATACATCAATCAAGAGAAATTGATTTATTCCCAACTATCGATGATAAAAGAACCTGCCACTGATGACTACAAGGCTCTAGGTATTATAGGAATCTAGTTCTCATTTCCAAAATAGATGAGCTGAAGTCGATGGAAGGAGACCCACCAAAAGGNCATGAACCAATGACCATGTGCATCTCTCGCATGCACGAGATGAAAGTAGTGCATGAAAGAGACGCTCTGAATAGAAAAAAATAAGGAAAAATGTCGACAAAGGTGAGGAAACCACCAATAGGGCTAATGGAATCCAAGACATTGCATGAATACAAATGTGTGAATATATTTATTTCTATCGAACACAAGGGAAACCACCCAGTCAGTGACCAATGAGGATATTTCATATGTTTGGTTCAAGGTTACCTAACATTGATGAATGTAGGCCCAGGGTGCAAGGTAGGAAAACAACTTCATGTGATTCTAAGATACATTGAGCATATGGTAGACATGTAAAGTCAATAATTATGAGGAATGGAAGACACATTCTTTAAACTTCCTTTGAACAAGAGTATGAGACATATGGATAACTCAGGAAACATATAATTAACATTGATCATTGACAAAAGCTTGCGACGCAGGAGGCATCAACAAAATCTCCATAGGGACTGGAAGAGTAACCAGTTGGACGAGTAACTATAAGTAATGATCTCATATTCCTAAGGTCATTATAAACCCAAACCTTGGATGAAAATGGACTCTAGTTTGTGCTCTATTCAAAGGAGACACGATTGTTGCCGATAATAGATAAAATTATTTTCCCACCCATCTTTTTTTATTTTTCATGGGAAAAGAAATGTTATGATACAGGAGAGGAAATGAGTGTCATGAGTAATCAACTAGTTCCAAGTAGTGGAACAAACCTATTCTTAATGCAAGGGAATGCATATGAGGTATGGACACTAGGGGGAATGTTTCCTCTATGGGTAAAGGGTGTCAAGATGAAATGGATATATGGAAGGAACTACTTCGCTAGTGATGAGAATTGT
This sequence comes from Picea mariana, assembly GCA_032191745.1. Classification (NCBI taxonomy): domain Eukaryota; kingdom Viridiplantae; phylum Streptophyta; class Pinopsida; order Pinales; family Pinaceae; genus Picea; species Picea mariana. The sequence continues at coordinate 10,373 of JASDQU011378986.1, read as the reverse complement.
TGAGGCAAGAGGATTATAATGAGAAACAAGGGGTTGGAAATAGGCTCAATAATTCAAGAAGGATAATGGAATGCAATTACAACTTAACTCAAAAATGCCATTTTTCATAGATTTAGTACCCTAGGCCCGAAAAAAAATAAAATAATACCCAAGAGAAATTTTCTAGCCAATGGTCAAAGAGAAAAGGGTTAAACTTATATCAAATAGACGTCCTTTAAAAACCATTTAATGAGCATGAAAGAGACAAGTTCACTCGACAATATTTTCATTTTGGGGGAGTTGGAAAATTGATTAACCATACTCGGGGGAGTCCCATAGGTAATATTCAGAATGCTCATGAGTAAGAAAATGGGGTTCAAATGAAAAGTAATATTTGGACTATAAGGAAATCCTGGTCCTTTGGAATAACTTCTACATTGGCATTGAATGACAAAAAGGGTTCTAACTAGGGTACCCATGTTTGGTAAGTTTCTACAGCTTAATAATGACATTTCTAGTAGTAGTAAGAAAGTTATGTGTCTCTAATAAATGGGTTTGTACCTAGGGTGTGTGAATCACAGTCATAGGATGATGCATGAATGAAATGCAGAGTGAAATCCTATCTTATATTCCAATGAAAAAGTATACCTTCTAGAGGCACAAATAGGTGATAGGATGCTGGAAATTTGTTAAAAACCCTGGAAACAATCACATAAAACCAAGACTTTCCACTACTCTATTAGTCCATAAGGACAAAAATAGAAAAGATAGGGTAAAAATATACAAAGTGGGAATTTTTTTTCTTTTAATAGTAAAAATAATAAATTTTACCAGACCATTTGAGTTTTTCACCCATGTAGTGTTTTTGAGGCTATTTTTCCCACAATATTTCGATGGTGATTACGGGAGCTACAATCAACAAAATCATAAACTGTCTAGACCAAGTAAGTTATCATCCCATTTACTTCCATTTCAATGGTTTAAATTTTAGTTTTAGTCACCAGTTTTTGAGTATTAGATGTCGTTACTTAGAAACTAGGTTATACACGAGTGACAGTTCATTGGGTCATATACATGACCTCATGTACGTGGGAAAAGAGAATCCTAACCGTGTATATGAATCCCTATATGTGACATGGGAAAAGAGAAGTCCTAAAACAAGTTTTCAAAAGGGATTAACTCAAAAAATCGTCTTTCCTTTGCAAGATGGTTATTGAATGAAGGGAAATGGAGCATGAGGAGGTGGATGCATCAGTACAAAGAGACACAAGGGACAAACAAGATTTGAAATGATGTGGGCTCTATAAATTTTGGGCCATCAAAGAAATGAGGGATCAAGTGAGTTTGCTCCATTTATTGATAAACTATTGGGATCTGGAGACATAGGCCTTCAATATCGATGGGAAACCATTGAGAGTTGAAGTGGATGACATATAATTTATCACAGGATTGCATCATCGGGTGAGATGGTGAATATCAAGGCTTGAGGGCTTGGAGGTGATATGACTATGGAGGATTACATCACCACCCACTACGTTGCAGTCATAGATAAAGTAGGGAGCCAACTCCCTATCAAGGAGATCGATAACATGAGTCTAAATATTGTTGTGCTTGTACTCACATGGATATCATGGTCAGCCTCATTTCACCAGGCATCAAGGTCCCTCATGTTATATTTGGTGGAGTGTTTAATACCCATTATTTATGAATGGTGTACCTCACTTCTAGGAATGAGAAATTTCGGGTTTGCATCCATACTCTGCAATTTTTTCTTTGATAAGGTTCCATCTTTGAGCCCTAGAGTAGAGATTACTCCACACAAAATATGTGATCCAACAATGTCATGGTGGACAGAGGTGATGAGGCAGATAGGAGGTGGTAGGGTTCCAACCCCCTACAATGATTAGTTATTTCACTGGTGACATTGATAGGTCATAACCATTAATGAATATACCTATAGAGAGATCGACTACCAAGGGGACCCTAACATACCATTGCAACTAGGATCCTCCTTTGGACATATTGGTAAGAAATGGTTTTCATATATTTTGTTTTTTTGTGTCTTTTAATTTTGATAAAGGAAAAATAAAAACGCAAATATTTGTGTATGGTATCAAGTATTAATAGTTTCTTTCTTACACAGACGTGGGTCCACGATGACCAGAGGGATTACCAAAACAATGGTGAAGGGGTTGAGGAAATGAGCTAGTAGGCGGGGATGCGGAGAGAGTGATACAAAATGTGCAGGGGAACCTATCTCATTTGAGTCATAGGATTCCTATGGTTAAAGTGGAGGATCTTCCAGAGGCGATGTAGCAATAGGTGGTGGGTGTACCCTGTGCATGGGTGTGACTCTTCCAACATTTTGCAAACGTCATAGTATGCTATTAGGATAGGCACCCGATACCATAGGATTAGATGCCATGTTTATGTGATGTATTTGTCATATATGTATTTTGAGGGAGTGAGCCACATTTTGTACTATGACACCATAATTTTTTGACTTTAAAGAATAAAATATAAAAAAAAATTGGGTCTTCATCTTTACCTATATATGTTACAATGTATGAATGTGTTTTATTTACTTAGTTATGTGACAAATTCCAATCTAAAGTTTAATTAGCATATGAATAAGATACTTTATTAGAACTTCTAGGGATGTGACTATAAGTAAGAAAATCAAAGTATCATTCCAAAATTCATACCCATAGGAATCGTTGGAATAGAGTAGGATTTCTCACATGGTAACTTTCATTCAAATTAAATACAACTAACTGGGATTTCAGGAGAACTTCTAAATATTGAACACCACGTTAAATGGAATCATGTAATATCTCTATAATGGTGTTATACTCAGCCACATTATTCATTGATGGCTCCAGGAGAACACCACCTGAAGACACCATTTTTCCCTCGAGTGATTAAATAAACCAAGTAGTGGAAGCCATGTCCCACGTATGACGACTAGAATCGTCCGCAAATCCTAAGTAAACCAAATATTTTGTTGACATATTCCAACCAAGGGAAAACTCAATAACAAAGTCGATGAATAAAAGAAAAAATATAAAGACGTATATACATTAAGATACACTAATATATAAAGGTCCCACCTGAGTTGGTGGACTCAAGCATAATACCTTTTAAGGTATAGCCCATTTATGTGCTCATCCAATATATTCCCCTCATAATCTTCAATTCATAGGCTCCTTTATCTAGGACACATCACATGATATAAAGACCATGCCACATGGGGTTGAACTTACGTTCCCCCAATGGTTCTTTGGCTTGGTCATAAAGGATAACCATGCCACCCTCAACGTACTGTCAGGGATAGACAGACTTATCATATTGGACCTTATCATTCCATTTATTCTCTTCGATAGTCATAGAGGCATATCGACAATGCTCATCGAGGTGCTCTAGTTTCACAAGGAAGTTTTCAAGATCAGATGTGTCAGGTAGGATCTCAATTGCCAATTTAAGCGAAGGGATTTCGCATTCGATAGGAAGAACTGAATCCATGCCATGTACTAACTAAAATGGAGAGAAACTAGTGGAAGTGTTTACCACGGTTTGGTATGCCCAAAGTGTAGGTAAAGCATCATATGTCAGCTAGATTTACTCCGACTGACAGTTTTTTACAAAATGGTCTTGAGAGATTTATTCGCCTCCTCTACTTGTCCATTTTCCTGGGAATAATAAGGGGAATAATGACCATGTGTAAACCCCAGTTTTGATGCTAAATTTGTCATCATTTCATTCTAAAAGTGACTACCATGATCACTGATAATATATTTTGGGATTCTGAACTGGGATATAATCTGATTGAACATGAAGAATGTTGCAGTCTTACCATCAAATTTAACAGTATGCATGGTCTCTACCCATTTTCTAAAATAATCCATGGCCACGATAATATGTTGGTGCCCCCCAATTGAGCCTAGGTTTCCTTGCATAAAATCTACCCCCCACTTGGTGAAGGGACTGATGGTGATGACTGGGTGAAGAGGGGCTAGGTGCGAGCACATTTTTGAGTGAACACCTAGCAAGGGTGACACTTCTTGGCCTCTTCAACACAATCTTTAAAAATTAACGACCAAAAATAATCAACTCGCAATATCTTTTTGGATTCCACAAGATCGGATAAATGACCATTGCATGCCCCACTATGACAATCATTGAGAACAACTTCAACCTCCTCATGCATCAAGCAATAGTGTAAAATATTATCCACCCCTCGACAATAAAAAGTTTCACCAATAATAAGGTAGTTCTTAGCTTGATGACATATACATCGTCGATCATCTCTCAACAAATGTTGGGGGATCTTCAAGGTTTGAAGATAGATTAAAATGTCCCCATACCTAGGGTCCAAAGACTATATAAGGAAAATATGATCATCCATGAATGAATCGTCATGAAAAATATCCTCATCTAGTCTAGGGAAGTCTGACATTAGCTCACAAAAAACTAGCGACTTAGATTTTGCAAAAGAAAAATCGAGATCAAATTCTTGCAAAATAACAATCTAGTTATTTTATTTCCCCCCTCTGATATGCCTGGTAAGGACTTATTGAAGTGGACTAATATCCACAACCATGGTATTTTTTCAGAGTAAGATATAATGATGTAATCTCTGAACCGCATGTTCAACAACCAAGGCCATCTTCTCTACGTGAGAGTATTTATGTTCAGGACCAACCAGGTTTGGACTGATATAGTGTACAATGTGATCATGGAGCTCATATTCCTCCTAAAAAAGTACCATACCAACCGTCCCTTTGGACGCAGTGATATAAAGAAAACAATATCTATTGTAGTTTAGGGACTTCAGTAGAGGCGTCAATACCAAGGATTTCTTAAGAGCATCAAAGGATTCCTGGGATTTCTCATACCATATGAACATAGTGTCCTTCTTCAAAATATGCATGAAACATTTAGTTGTATTGGCATAGTTCACTATCAAACGACATAGGACGTTATCCTTCCCCTGTAAACTTTGAATTTGTTGAAGGTTGTGTGAGGGAGGAAACTAAAGTATTGCCTCAACCTTCATAGGGTCCACCATGATTCCATGCTCAGATAATATGAATCCTAAAAGATGACCAAAACTAACCTATAATATGAACTTGTGATGGTTCAAACGAATGTGATAATAATGAAATCTCTCAAATACTAGTCGAAGGTTAGTTGAGTGATCTACCCTCGTATGAGAGTGAGCAATGAGATCATCTAGGGAAGCTTCGATGATATGATTCAGATCATGAAATGAAAAGTTCATGCTACGTTAGAAGGTCCATCCAACATTTTTAAGACCGAAAGGAATTTTTCGGTATGAAAAGGTACGCTAAGGATAAATAAACGTTGTCTTGTGTTGATCCTTAGGTTTGATCTGAATTTGATTATAACCTAAATATGGTCAATAAAAGGAGTGGGGAAGTTATCTTTAGGATAGGCCTTGTTTAGGTCCCTAAAATACATAGATACATGGATGGTTCATTTCTTTTTATCTACGAGAATGGGTTTGGACACCCATTCAGTCAAGGGAACTAGGTAGATGAAACCAATATTGAGAAAATTTTCTACCTCTTCCTTAATAGTGGGGGCCTTTCTAGGATTTACAGCTCTACGACGTTGTCTAACATGTTTAGAATTCAGATAGGTTTTAATTTCATGCTCAACAATGTTGGGTTTGATCCCTGGCATCTCTTCATATGACCAAGTAAATACATCTAGGAATTCTTTGAAGAGATCAGTGTAGATATGAATTTCCTCAAACGAACAATCTACACTGACATATACGTTCTCAAATTTACTAGGGATTCGAGAGATGTCAATCGCGATGGTAGGAGAAAATTCTCCATGTTTCCTTCGACATAAATACCATGAATAGCTAATAAAACCACGATGTGATCGAACATATCACTCAGGGTATATCTAAATTCATCCTGCTCAATACTAACAAGCTCTGAGAGAAACTAGGATCGATGATGGATATTATCCCAAGGCCTATTAGGACCAGACATGGCCTCTAAGATGGATTCATATGAAGGTAAAGTATATTTAAGGAAATAATGTGAACAATATGATTGAATGGCCCATATGGTCTCTAAAAAAGGATCCACCTCGTTCATCCATGAGGAGGAAGGATCCATGTCAACACTAACCTCTAGAATAGCCTGATACACAACTTCTGCTACTGATAATGGCATTGCCATCCCAATGTGCGACTAAACTTCACACAACATATTTAGGGAAGGTAGGGTCCAAGGGTAGTTGAAATACAAATTATGGAAAGGAATGGACCTCATCGATGAAAAGGATCATTGGAAATGAAATTAATATGTTGGATTGGTTCCATGAAATAAAAAGTACCCATCAAGGAGGAATACATCCCGACACCAACATTATCAGTTTCCTACTAATAATTATCAATAAAATGGAGTGAAGGTCCCACTGATTCCTTAGGACCAATATTCCCAAAGAACAACTGATCAATCATCACTATCTTCTCTTCGTGAGGAAATCATAAAGTGAAGAAAACCGAAGACACAACAACTATCATGGCATAAGTCCAATTACTCTCTAGTAGTAGATTTTATTCGAGAGACGTATCAACCACCTTGACCTTGACCTCCATAGTATTTCCACCTAACTATACTAGGAAAGTGAGAAGGATCACATGGGTTATAAAATAATTCCCATCAAATTCAGTCAACATAGTCATGGATTGAGATAGGGGCGGAGAGCCAATGGCTTTCCAATAGCCTAGAGACATCATGGATGTTGAAGCACCTTCATCAATTACAATATGTTTGATGGTAATTTTCATGTAATCCACATGGATTTGAAAGGACATGTGGTAAGGTAAGAGAGGCTTAACATCTGTGACATCAAACTTTATAACCTTTGAGCCACATGAGTCTAGAAATCCTAATGCATATAACAAGGCATTCTTCTATGAAGGAAACAATTGGAGCACCTCCAAAGATGACATAATGCATGGGGTTTGGCACAAATCCTCGATAATCAAGTATTTTTTGGCAGCTATGGAATTAGGATTGTGGGCAGAGCACTCTAGTACTCCTTTTGGAATACGAGGTAGAGGTTCCAACTTATCGATATGCAAGGGTGTTTCTGAGGGAGGAGGAGGCTCTGGACCTAAAACAGTGTATGAAGAACCATAATCATGAAATCGAGTGGCTACATCAATCTGATACTTAACCATATTGACACATAGATGGCCACCTTCATGTGTCGAGGGGATTTGACTCCCAATCTATGCATTTCCAATGTTATAGGTCCTCGAGGCCTTAATCCATTTATGTGGAAATAGGTTTGTCAGCATGGTGGGATGCTGCAATAAGAGCCTCAAGGATTCATTGATTTTGGAGAAAAGTGGGTAAGGTGATCATCTTTACAAATTTTATAGGGAAACTTCATGTTCCACTTTTCTTTCTTGAGCTCACTAGCATTATTATTTGATTTATCATTATTATTGTCATCCTTGACATTATTATTATTATTATTATTCCCAGCCTTACAATTATTACCTCATCCTTTCTTCTGGTTCCCTCTTGGTTGATGGTAACCATTTGGGTTTGATGAAAACTCTACAAAATGCACATCCATTGAATGGGTGGTGGTGGAGGAAGAAGTTGAAGCTTTTCCTGCTAGAGGTTGGCTTAGAGAAAAATATTTCAACTAGTTTGTCACCAAGTCTATAGTATTATAATTTGTGGAGCCTATGATGTCGTCAGCATGAGGCTCGTGCCTTTGTTTAGGATCATAGTTTTTCGTGATATGTCGGGGAGAATTTCATAAATAATCCCAGATTGAGCATATATGAGGTCCAACTGCTGATATTTGAAGTTGGCTTCTTGCTCAGATGTCACTTCGAATGTAGAAACATCCTTTGAAATGTAAGGCAACAAATAATTGAGGAACCATTCCAATAGAAACTCTAGAGGAATGTAGTCTTTAATGAACCCATTCTGGTGTGCCACTCTTGGATATGATTGGAGATATGTGTGGATTTGTATTGACGAACAGTCGGCAAAAGTTCTAGGCTGACATCGTAATGAACCGGTAATTGGAAGTGATTGAGAGAAAACAATACCATCTGATTGAAAGTTCCATAGGTTCCCCCATGTATCTCAATGTACCACTTCACGGTGACCCCCATGAGGGTGCATTGAAATATCCTCAAACAAATGGGATTTTCATTAAGGGAGTTAGATGAGCACCAAAGGTGAAAATTAGTCGCATGATTACCCAGGTATTCACCAGTATTTCCTTCGAACTTTAGAATGTCTAAAGGAAACTTGGTGGGGATGAGGAACCATGAAAAATCGTGATGCAAAGGCTCATTCATTAACCTAGGCAAATATGGAAAAATTGATGTGGCCAGAAAAGGGAGTCGGGGTTGTGGTTTTTGAGGTCTCGAGAAAGATTGGGTTTGAGAGATTGTAGACCATCTAGGGTTCTGGTATATACCATGGCCCTATCCAGTAGGATAATATCCTCCTACCAACTAATTCATGAAATGTTGTAAGGGAACCATACCCATGGAAGTTAAATGATAAGTATTATATACATTTCCCCTAAACAAAGGAAATCCATTATGGGGGTTTCCCGTACCATAAAACTAAATCCCTCCAGGTGAAACACTAGAGGATAGATGTGGGTTCTCCATAATAAATGTGTTCATAGGAATCAGAGTGGAGGAAGATGGAATTATGGACATAATATAAGAAGTAAATTGACCTCCCATTTGAGAACTCTATCCTGGAGCACTGAAGCTAGGATTAGGATTGAAGGAAATATTATTCCAACCTCAAAACGTAATATTCTCTTGGGGAATATGATCTCCACCAAATGAGAAAGGAAAATAAGGAGGTGTTGTGCCCCTAGACCCAAAACCAGGATTCATATTAGCCATCGAAATGGAGGATGAGAAGTGAGACGACATGTCAGGCATACCAAAATAAAAAGGATTAGAGACCAAAAGTGTTGAATAAGAATCATGATTTTTCATACCGTATGGAAATAAAAAAGGATTCGTCCCCATGGGTCGAGCAAATCTCACCAGTTTGGTAGCAATGAATGAGGGAGCCTCCGACATTCACACCGCTAAGGATAAGGGATTTGAGGGGACCCCACTAATCAAAGAGGATAGGAGAGTTGAAGAGATTCCTGAGACGTTCATATCTGAATCAGTACTCATGGTAGGATGATCATGAGCTTGAGAGGTGGAGATATATGCACCACACTTATTAAATCTATTCATTTTAGAAGGTGACTTTCATAAAGGATCAAGACAAGGTGGTAACTTCAAAATATGAAGACACTGGCAAGGAGGCTGGTCTTTCTCCATGATGACTCAAAACTTGAGATATAAAATAAAATACTAAGGCCAACTAATAGTCAGAGAGCACACTCATAAATAAAGAAAAAGGCCAATGCACACAAATAGGATATAATGGTTGAAAGTGACATCCCAAAATAAAGTAGTTATGCCTTTCCCAAGAGGGGCTTGAGACTTTGTAGCAATATAGTGTAGGTGTCATAATCAGTTATAAGGACCCTCATAGGATTCACAACACATTCGGTCAAACCCCTCTGGAGAGGAAATTCTCCATAAAGTTTGTGTTTTGTCCAACCCTTATATGACTCAGGGTACCTATACAATAACCCGTGCAAGTAACCTATGTGGATACCTATGTCAAGAAACTAAAGTCACCATTATATAACCAATGCCCAAAAAAGCAGTCGCAAGTCTGGTCCACCATATGGGAAGGGTAGCAAAGCTTGAAATCTCTAAAGTGTCACTTCTCATGGAGGTAAAGGCATTAGTAAGACCCCGAAATATGAAAAGAACCCTAGAAATATCTCTGATGCTAGGAAGATATTAGAGGGTCATCTCTGTAACCAACTTCATGTGACCTTGTGCTTAACTCTGGTGTGAGTGGAGCCTTCTAAGGACACAAGTTATACAATGGGTTTCATCATTCCCTAGTCAAACACATATGTTCAGTATTATAGCCTTGGATAATTTTACTCACAAAATCCTATTCCAAGGCCCTAGGTCCTATACTTCTTTGTGTACCCTGAAAAATAAAATTGTTTCTAATCAATTTTAATTATTCAACATTAATTTTAATGGATTCTTCTTAATTAGTAGGTGAGATCATGAAACTAATGGTATTATGAATCACCATATATAAAAATAAGCAAATATAAAAGCGTTGTTAAGTACTAGTCTTGAATTTCAAAGAGATGGTATGATTCTAATTGCTATTTCCATAATGTAATCTCTACAAGTTCAATGAAGTGCAATCTTTTCAAATGTGTCAAAATCAATGTGAAGTAACCAAAAGTGAAAATTCCATAAG
>JASDQU011378984.1:11752-23930 GCA_032191745.1 Picea mariana | reverse complement strand
ATTCATATATACCCATTTTCTTTTCAGAAGAAAAAACAATAAGTTCCACCATAAGAAAAATCTCCATACACTCTCAACTATTTCTACTCATCCTTCCTCCCTAAATTACTTCCATCTTCCATTCTTATCCTTCCTCTGTTGTACTATCTTGGAGCATTAACTATATTGACCTAACTCCAAATAGAACCCGTAAGCGGAAGTGTCACTATCTCGACCAAGCTTCCCCGATAGACAACTGACAGTCACCATCACACGTCTAGGGGAGCGTGAGATAACACCATCCTCCCATGACTTCAGGTTTCGGAGGATACATGGTGGGAAATGCCTCCACCCCTCCTAATCATGACTAGGGTCCACACCCTACAATGGAATGTACAGTGGCATCATGTTGCAAGGATTTTTTTCATCATCTATTCAGTTTTGGGCAGTCTCACCACTTGAAATCCTACACTGGTCCACATATCATAGCAATGCATCTAAACCAATTTAATTTCACATACAAAGATTCATACCATATTGTTTATCAGCCTGTGGTCATGACATCCACTTTCATCATCATTATCCTTGGCTATTTCATATCCCATAACCTGCAGATTTGTTTGTAACACAAACTCATACATTTCTCTGCATTATCACCATGTAATTGTATACAATCATAATTTCAATTCGGTATCTGCGTACCAACAATTTTATCATCAAAATTTTCAGGTTAGAAATAGATCTCATAATATCCCATAATTCAATTAACATTACCCATTCATAGAATTATCATTTACATAATAGATTGCATCATATCCAACATCATTCAAATAGCATTTAACCTTCATAGGATTCTCATTCACACAATATATCGTATCATATCCATCATCATTAATAAAAATTAAACATTCATAGAATTTACATTCACATAGTAGATCGCATCATATCCAACATCATTCAAATATATTTAAACATTCATAAAATTTTACAATCTCACAATATATTCCATCATATTCATCATTATCCAAATACATTTAATCATTCATAAAAGTTCATACGCCTTAAAAGTTCAAGTGTATCATTTAATAGTTTCACTGTGAATAGAAAATAAAGGTGTTTAGGTCTCAGGTAATCCTGGTTGTCTAATTCAAAAGGTGGTGTTACATACACCCAACCGTCGAGAAACATATTCTCAAGGTGGTCAAAAATGTGAGGGATAATCTCATCGTAGTGTCTCAGCGTCTTCCCAAGTAGTAGATCCTGGACTATACTTGTCTCACTGGACCTTAACTTGGTCTACCAAATGGTTCTTGAGCTATCGGACTCTACGGTCCAATATGCGTAACGGTTCTACCATGAGGGTTCCCGCATCCGATACTTGATGACTCCACCACCATGGATGGATGTTCTGCCTAGTGATTATTAACCGCTGCATAAATCTGGTGGCTGCTACTTTCTCTTCCAATCGGGGCCTTTCCTTCTCTATGTACAAATCTTGATTGTAACTCTGGGCAGTCACGTTGGTAATGGGGTCCTCCGCATCCCCAACAGGTAACATGGGATTGAACCTGCGCATAGTTCTGTGACTGTCTCTAAAATGAGTTCCTTCCCCTAGAACCCCTGCCCCTACTAGCTGCTCCCTGAGATGGTCGTGGACCTGCCTGTGTTGTTGATGATGAACGAGATGCTGCACTTGCTGCCATTGAAATCCCTACAGCTACTGTCCTTGGTGTGACTCTATTACCATATGGAGGTGGCCTTGAGCCCCCTCCCCTGGGAAATGTCCTAAGGGCCTTCCCCATGAATCCAGGACGATGCAGAAAGGTCGGTCTCGTACCTTCAATTAAGTTCATGTGTTCCTCCACATAACGTGCATTTTCCACAACTTCTGCTACTTAAGATGGTTTCCACATCCGCACCATAGCCCTTATCTTAGGGTTTAACCCATAGACAAAGTGTTCTGCCTGTCGTTGGTCATTATCCATGTATGAAACATATTTGACCAATTCCATAAACCTAATTGCATATTCTTCTACGGTCTTGTTTCCCTGTACTAGAGCATGAAATGCTCCCACCTATTGTTCCTCATAGTAAGCTAGTAGATATTTCCTTCAGAACCTCTCCTCGAAAAGTTCCCAAGATACGGTGTCTGGGGTAAGATGCAGTTGCCTTTCCAGGTTTCCCCAACAGTTCAAGGCACTATCTCTCAACTGAAAAATCGTTATTTTCGCCTTTGAAGTGGATGCATAGTCTCTTAAGGAAAAACACCTTGTCATGCCTTCCAACCATGCTTCTGCACATTCACTGGCACGANTCCTGTATAATTTAATCTGCATCAACCAAAGTTGTCAGGGTGAGTTCAAGGACATTTCACATTTGCGCAACTTAAACTAGAAAACCGGGTTAGGCGTAAGATTTTTTTTACTTGTTTGTAAACAAACGTTACTCTCTTTATGGGAAGTGGCTTGGTCAGGGTCGAAAGCCTCTAAGCTCGATGTCGTTGCCTAAGAAAACCACCAACTCCCTCTCCTGGTAGCTATGCTAGCATTGCACCACACTCGTCAATTCTTCTAGCTTACTTTCCTAGTGTGCATGAAACCCCCCCTTCCTGCTTATCTTGGTCTAAGTCTTTAAATTTTTTGTTTAAAACTAATTAAGGTGATTTTCAACCTAATGTTGATTAATTATTAAGAACTAATGAATTAATCACATTAGTTTTAAGCCAATATGTGTTTAAACCTAAATTTAAACCTATCTTTAAACTAATGAACTTAAAATATAATAATTTAAAACACAGATTTAAATATAATTTAAATTATAAATTAATTTAAATTATATTTAATATTTAATATTTAAATTATATTTAGCATATATATTTAAATGTATATACATAATTTAAATCTTTATAATAATTTTTTTTTTTTAAAAGCAGATAATAACTAGTGCAAACAAATAATAATCCTACTCTTATTTTATAATAAAAAAAAATTAAAGCAAATAATAAATGTTAATTGTTTAAAGCAAATAATAAATAAAAATAAAAATTAAAATAATTAATTAACTTAAAACAATAATGAAAAATAATGAAAAAACTAAAAAGAATAATTAAATTATTAAACAGGCATCGTGGGTCCTCGCATGAGGCCCACGTGCCCCTCCCAAATCCATGCTCATCCCCAACCCTACACACCTCTCTAATCAAACCCTAAACTATCCTCAACCCTAATGCTCAATCACTGCCGCCTATCTCACTATGCAAATGCACCTTGGGCTTCTCCCTCTATGCTACTATGGTGGAGCTATGGTAATGGTCGCAGGCTTAGCGTTTGGTATTGGGTGTTGGGATTTTTTCTTTTTTAGCTTAAATTGTGTGTTCTAGTTGATGCTAACTTGCGTTGTGTTGATTGCAGGTGCTTGGCCGCTAGGTTTTGGGTGCTTAATGCTGGTGCGTAGTGCACCTATGGATGCGCAGAGCACAAAGGCTTCCTCTACAGCTCGGTGTTTGGGCTTTGTGCTATGTGTTGGTGTAGGTGTGAGAATGGTGTTGGAGAGGGAGCCCATGAAACTGTTCATAGAGAATGGGATCGAAGAGCTTACAAAGAAGCCCTTGGCTGAAATCAAGAATGAGAAGGTTAACAAAGATGATGTGGATGTACGCCTCAAGTGGTTGGGTTTCTTCCACCGAAGAAAGCAACACTATGGGAGATTCATGGTGAGGCTTAAGCTTCCCAATGGAGTTACTACCAGTCTGCAAACTCAATATTTGGGAAGCATGATTGAGAAATATGGAACAGAGGGCTATGTAGATATCACGACTCAACAGAATTGGCAGATTCATGGAGTTGTGTTGGATGATGTGCCTACCATATTGAAAGGGTTGAAGGAGGTTGGGTTGTCAGGCTTCCAAAGTGGAATGGATAACGTGAGAAACCTTGTGGGAAATCCTTTAGCAGGAATTCATCCTGATGAAATCATTGACACAAGGCCATATACAAAGCTTTTAACTGATTACATTGTCAACAACGGCAAGGGGAATCCTTGCATAACCAACTTGCCATGTAAATGGAATGTCTGTGTTGTGGGTACACATGACTTGTTTGAGCATCCCCACATCAATGACCTTGCCTACTTACCCGCAATGAAAAGTGGGAGATTTGGTTTCAACCTGCTCCTTGGTGGATTCCTTAGTCCAAAGCATTGTGAAGAGGCAGTTCCACTTGATGCTTGGGTGGCCGAAGAGGACGTTGTTCCAGTATGCAAAGCCATTTTGGAGGCTTATAGAGATCTTGGCACCTGGGGAAATTGCCAAAAGACTCGAATGGTGAAGTTGTGGCTACGCTATGCGGTGTGGTTGGGTGGGTCAATAAGCTCGTTCTTGTTCATTCTTGGCCATACGCTAAAATTTTCTCTGGTAAGACATGATAAGTCTTTTTAGTTTTGTACAAGCACTTAAAACTATTGTTTTGTGGTGTCATTTGGAAGCAATTAGTGTAACATTAACTTATTTCATTTGTGTAATTCTAAGTTGTCTATTTTCATAGTTTTTTTTTGTTTTTTTTTTAACTGGTTTGCAGGTGAACAAGTTTTGGTTCTGCATATCTTCATTGAGGAACAGAGAGATACATTTCATTTCGTATTAATGTTGTTGTGTCTTTGTTGAGAACGCATACAGATGGTCCATGGAAAACTATGAACGCTTGTTCGTGCAATGAATTTCCACTACCAATTTTTTTTTATAGGGTCATTCGAAGTTGTTATTATGGGGGTTTGGGATTCCTTCCATCCCCAGCAACATGTTGGCGACGAATCATTTCTCTGTCCAAGTTCAAAAGCCGGAGTTAAGACGATACCCATTAGCACGTCGTTTTACTTGGTCGTTTTAGCAAAGAAAACAACTACAGAATACTATTGATGTCCTTTGACTAGGCACATCTAGCTCTTGTATAAATTTTCCATTAATGGTTCTAAAGAAAGTGTTTGCAGGTTTAGAGAATACGAATAATAGTTTTTTTTTGTTATTGTTATTTGAACAATATTCACACACAGGGATATTTTATTTATTTATTTATTTATTTCGGTATTATTTCTCTTTTATTTCTTAAAAATGTTTGCAGGTTTAGAGAATACGAATAATAGGAGAATATGAATAATAGTTTTGTTTTTTTTTGTTATTGTTATTTGAACAATATTCACACACAGGGATATATTTATTTATTCATTTATTTCGGTATTATTTCTCTTTTATTTCTTATAATAAATTATAAGCACAAGTAGAAAAGGAGGGATAGTTATATAGACTCTCAGACTAAGAGATAACACAATCTAGTTGGGATATTAATGCTCAAATTATCATGTCAAAGCATTTAGATTTAAAATTTAGGGCATTGAAATTTCTAGCAAAGATTTTCATGTTCTAAAATTTTGAAAATGTCTTAGATCTTTCCAAAATAATAACTTAATTAGATTTATCAATTATTTTTATAGTCATTTTTATATCTACTTTGGGAAGTCCCATAGGCTCTAAGAGTTATAACCATAGCTCTAATACCATGTGTAAGATTCAGCTAACAGAAGCTAAAACTTAATAAATGAATTAATATATAGAATTGATATTTATAAATTTGTATTGCGGCTCTATATTCAACAAGCTAACAGCTAACCATTCTTGGTTCAGCAAATTATAATTGAGCACATGAAATACAATCATATATAAAAAAAATCACATTCAGCTTAGTAAAATAATGAACCCTCATAACTATAATGACATAAATACCTCTCAGTGATGCTATTTTCCCAACTCCGTCTGTCCTCGTTGCTCTGCCCAAAACTGAATCTTCCTCCCTACCAGCTAGGAATAGAGCCTATACGTCTCCCTAGCTCCAATATTCCTATCCCCAAGCCCAAAACTCCCAGCAACTGATGCACCCCTGTAACAGTCCAACCAAACTCCAAACTAGAAAAAAAATACAAATCAAAAAATTACAGTCCCTAATCTCAAATGATGCTTCCTTTCCCCAAATTTCCAAAAGTGGTTCTCCTGAATGCCTATGCCCCCTCATATTCTCCTTCCCATTCATCGCCTCCTCCCTTCGTTCAATGCCACCCACCTTATCCCTTCGTTTAATGCCTTATCCCTATATTCGATGCCTTATCCCTCCATTTAATGCCTTATCCCTCCATACGTTAATTTTTCTATTAATTAAATTAAAAATTATTAAACTTTTAATTCATTATATAAACATTAAATGAGTTGATTAATTAATCAACATATATTAAACAATAAATAATTAATTAATATTATTAATAAATAATCATTATTTAACTAATGTACATTAGAATGGTTAATTATTTAATCAATTATACTTGATAAACCTTAAGCAATTATTTAACTAGGGTTGTTACAATTTGGAATTATGGATTGCAAATCCATGGCCACTCCTATGAACATAAATATAAGAAAAGTAAGAGAATCGGCTTCTGATCCAATATACCTGTCCCTATATCGAAAATTGATTGGTTTGTTGATGTATCTATTGAATTCTCAACCAAATATTTACTTTGTTGTAAACACCTTAAGCCAATTCCAGGTCGAACTGAGACATGAGCATTGGATTGTTGCATAGCATGTTCTAAGATATATTCATTGGAAATTAAACTATGGTTTAAGATAAACCTCATACAGTGATCTACAACTTCATGGATTCACACATTCAAATTGGGAAGGGAGTGAAAAAGACAGAAGTACTTCATGGTTGTGTTTCGGTATGGGATCTGCTATGATATCATGGGCTAGTAGGAAAAAAAATTCTATTGCACTCAGCATAATAGAAGAAAAATATATCGTAGCATGTGAGGCATGTACTGAAGTAGTATGGAAGAGGAAGGTGAATTTTGCATTATTTGATCAGGTACCACATTCCACCGTAATATATTGTGACAATCAAATTTGTATAAGGATATCAAAACACCTAGTGTTTCATGACTGATCGAAACATATTGAGATAAAATACTACTTTATTCATGATAAAGTCTAGGAAGGAGAAGTGAAAATCCAGTATATCTCCACAGATGAGCAGGGAGCAAATATTCTAAAAAAGCCTTTCTCCAGGATAAAGTTTGCATACTTATGGGACAAGATGGGGATCGTGGAGATAACTCCCTTAGTTGAAAGGGAAGAGATGGATCTCCATGTTGGGAGGGAGCATTGATACATATTTTTGAAGCATGGGCAGTCATTTTCTGGTTAATAAAATCGTCTAGGTTGGGTAGTTCCTTTCTAGTCCAAAAAGTGGTTCAAGATTTCTAACGGACAGGAATTTTCCAGTTTTGAAAATGGTCCAATTTGGACAATCATTTTCATAATGAAAATGGTTTGATATATTGTTGATGTATCATAGACATTGATTCCCTTTATGGCCGGTGTGGGGTAATGGTTTAGGACAATCATTCTTCTTTGCATTCACTCTGAGTAGTGGTCAAGTAAAATGGTTGTCCTCGTCGGGAGGTCATTCTTTTGAAGTTCGCAGTTGTGAGCAGTTTCGAAGAATGGACCATTTTGGAGGTTGGTGCATCACATTCATTTCCTTAGGAAATGTTCTGGACAATCATTCCCTAGGGTAGACACATTTTCTCCAGGTTGCACTATGATTAGTGTCGGAGGAATGACCCAATTAGGTGAATGGTCCAAGTTTAGCAATCAAGGATACGCATTCCCTAGGGTAGACTCATTCTCTCTAGGTTGCACTATGATTAGTGTCATAGGAATGACCCAAGCAGGTGAATGGTCTAAGCTCAAAAATCAAGGACAATTATTCTTCTATGATTGGGGAGAATAGTCCATATAGCCCATGGTTGATATTTTACCTTATGAGGGCAGATGGTCTTCCATATCTCATAGATGTGAGTGGAAGAATGGCCCAGATGAATTAGTTTTTATCATGATATTATTTATGCAGATTGATATTAGATGATATGACTGTTGTAGAGACTGTATGTCCCTGGAAAATAGTTGTATGCTATTGTTGTGGATACGATCCACTGATAGTGACTGTGGGTCATTGGTTAGTAGCAGTGTGCTAATGAGAGTAGTTGTGTATCACCGAATAGTAGTTGTATACTAATATGAATAGACATAGTAGTGTTCTATTGGATAACATTGTTTTGATTTCCATGGAGACTATCCATTTGGATGGTAATGATGGTGCTCATGATTTGATCATGAGATAGTTTGTGTTGATATGTAGATGCTACCAATTGAATGGTTTGTTTGTGATCAAGACCATTGCCTTTTATGCCTCCCTAGCTAGGAGGGAGTATTGATATTATGGTAACTGCGGGAGGTATTAACCTCCACTTGTAACCTTTAAAGAGACTAGAATATTCTGAGAAGCAATAGAAACCCTAAATCCTTGGACAATAACCCTAGAAGACAAGTCGTCTAAAGAGAATAATTAATATTGAGTTTTTATCCCCTAGGAAGAGAAGTCGGCCCAAACAACTAAGAAGGAGTAGTATAAATAGAGGGCGCTAGAGCTCATTTGTGACTCACTCACTTGCAACTGCATAAGACCAGTTGTGTGTAAGTTTGGAGAGGAGATGCAACTGCAGCTGCTACAACTTGTGTTTTATGGATTCTGGCTTGGACTTTTTGCTTGGTCTTTGGTTATATTTTCTTTATGTTCTAGCCTTGGTTGGCTATTGATTTGCTACCGAAATTCTTCTCTCTTTCAAGGTTAAGGTGCTTGGAGGTGGCCTTGGCTATTGATTTACCACTAAAATAGTGAGTGGGAATTTTAGTTTTTGTGTTTATATAGGAAAACCATATTCGTTATTTTATATCTTTGTCAAATTTTAGAAGGGAGATTTGTGTGACAAAGATTTATTAGTAAAGACTTCAGAGTGGGTGGTTTTTTTTTTTAAGAGCCAAATTCGAGGGGGATTACTGTAGATCGCATAGAAATTTGTAGAGAATAAATTTTAGGTATGTGATTTCATTCTTTAATCATATTAATCTTTCCCCTATTTAATTCAAACAATTTTTAGTGCATTTCCAAACAAAAAAAAAAGGTTTCATAGATACCTTCAGTATTGGAAGCCCTAATTTCATCACTATTTTTTTTCTTTCTCTTTCTATATTTCACACAGAGAATTTTTTTAAGCAAATTATTTTTATAGGGTTTGTTTATTTATGTATGGGTATTTCCTATCTGTTGCAATGAAACCATTCATTGCATTGGATCCCAAACCATCCTGTCATTGTTGGTTTTCTTTTAAATGCCTTTGTGGTTAACAATGCACTCTATACATAGTAAGAGTACTAATGTGTATTTGTATGTCAACCACACCACTTAATTTAAATTAGAAGTAATATTAAAAACAAAATTTCATGGTCAACGATGTGCATTGTACCTAAATAAGCACTTGGGCACATTTTTTTTATGAGCACCATTTCGTTTAAAATGGAAATAATATTTTTTTATATGGAAACTACCACCTCTTAAATTTGTCTAGAGGTCGATGGTGCATAATAAACAATAATTAGGAAGCCGTTATTTTATTAATTCACAAAGCACCGAATGAATACAAAAATTTGAAAAACATTTTCAATTTCACAATGTAATTGTTATACTATATCATTGCATATAAATATGGTTTATGCACTGGTGCGTATAAGTACTGTTGACACCTCGGTGTGTATTAAGTTTTTTTTTGTTTGTTAATTTGTCTAGACCTCCTGGCTGCGGGATTAACCCGTGGCTTGAGAAACTACGACTAAGGGGAATCTAAGCCATCAAAATCACCCAGGAATCGCACCAGGCCTAAGCCACACCAACCCTTAACATGGTTGGATTTTTTGTCCCCGCAGGTTTCAAACCGGTGACTTTAACAACACAGAGTGGCTTAACAACACACTCCATCACCGACTGTCCTACACTTTAGGGACTGGTGTGTATTAAGTTACTATATGCAATGATATCTTATTTTTTTTTAAATTACATATTTTTTATATACAATGATTCCTATTTTTTTTTCGGGGAGATTTTGAAAATTCCAAGGTAAAAACAAGGGGAAAACCAAGACATGCCAGTAGGTATGTCTAAAAAAGTGTAGAATAAGATGGAGCCATCCTAACTACAATGTGCATAAGAGGTATGAAATCATTTATTTATTATTTTATGTATATTGAATTTAATTATCGTGTGAAATACTAATGTTCAATTGTTTTGTTGCCAAAAAGAAAAAAAAAAATAGAACCCATTCAACACATAAGATAGGATGATGGGGAATAAAAGGGTTGATTGCAAACTTTGTGAGTGTTTATGTTTTCTACATTTCTTAAGATTTCATGTTTGTCGTGATATTTATATTTAAACAATTGATTTACACTTGTCCATGGATGCCTTCTAATAGGTGCTAACATGAAAAGATGAACCAACCCATGAATTGATAAACATTGAGTTAAGTATGAGTTGTGCGTATATGTTGAAGTATGAAAGTTTAATTGAACAACTTGTAAGTATTTGTGTTCTTTAACTTCCCTTGTTTTATAATTAATGAAATAACAAGAAAACTGTATATTGATTGTATCCACTATTCTTTGTCATGTAGTATTGAGCATGTAGAAAACAAGGTATGGAATGCAGACAACAGAGGAGATTTTGAGAGAATGCATGAAGCATGGCTTCGAAAGAATATGTATTGTTTACGAAAGACTTGGTGTAAGGTATGATTTTATTTATTTACATAATCATGTACATTCTACTATATATATAAATGTAGATATACTTATTACAATTTATTTATGTGTTTGTAGATGGAAGATGAAGGTGTGGAACATAAACAAAAAGTCAATCAAGAAAACATTAGGTTAAAAAATGCAAGTACAATATCGTCTACAAATAATCAAGAAATGAGGTATGCATGTAACTCGAGCGATGAAAGCATTTCAATTGATGAATGAAAATCAATATAATTGAATGTTACTGAAAGTTGTATGTTTTAGAATATTTTTCTTTGAAAATCAAAGATTTTGTTTAATGTACTCGACACATTGTTGTAATTGCATGAGGGCATGTTACCAATAAGTGTAACAATTACATATTAGACATTGCATTTTGATTATTGTGGACCTTTACCTTGTCCCTTTTTGTATGGCAATGGGTCTCTTATTCATATATAATAAAATGAGTTTCTTATTTTATTGCATTGTCGAATGTTATAAAATGTTGCATTGATGAATAATTAATATGTGAATGATTTAAATTATTACAAATAAGAGAAGTGTAATTCATTGGATAACACATTAATCCAATCATTATATCGAAATGCAATAACAAAAATATAAAACAATATTAATATAAAAATAAATGATTTTGAAATAATTAATTGAAAATTTGTTAAATAATTAAATAATTAAAATATATACATATCAATGCACTATATTCTTTTGAAGTCACTAGATGATGCATGCCATAATATAGAAAGTGGTGTGTTTTGAGAATTTATACACACTAGTGCACATTAATTATAATAATGCATCGATATGATCTATTGAGAAAACAAAGCTCCGTAAACAATATAATGTACAATAATATTTATGATTTCAAAACTGTATGGTGCTCAAGTTTAAATATACACTGGGGAACTACATATAATGTACATAATGGCGTGTTACGTTTATTATATGTATTGGGGCTCTAAATATAATTTATGCACCAATGCCTTTAGTATAATATATGCATCTATTCTTAGTAGAAATAATGGTGTGGACATCTCACCTCGACTATTTGAAATTTCACTACCCTTAAGTTTACATGGTAAAACAGACACTGGTACCTGCTAATTATACAAACACTAGGTCACACACTATAGTAAACACACAAGGTCACATAATAAATTAATCGCATCAGTTCTCACTATATTGTAAACGAATTGGTGCTCACTATAACAAAGACAAACCAGTGCATATAAAAACTAAAAAGCTTCGGTGCTTTATACGCAAACAAGGAGGAACTAGTGCGTCACATTTATAAGAGCATAGATGCTCTACATATGAAAAAAAAAGGTGATACATGTGAACAATAATTATATTAATGAATCAAAGCGTTTGTATTATATTAACGCACCAAGGAAATTGTATTATATTAACGCATTAGGGCAGGTTTGTCAAGACTACACCGGTGCATTTTGACAATAACAA
>JASDQU011378984.1:0-11667 GCA_032191745.1 Picea mariana | reverse complement strand
GCCCACCCAAAATTTTCAAGTTATATGGAACATCCATTAAAACCTCCACTCAATCCTTCACAACCAATAGAGGAGGTTGTAGTGGAGGTTTTTTTGAAAAATTTGCCAAATTTTGTATCACTAAAAACCTCTGCAAAAACATCTCCTAGAAGGTTTTCTTCTTGTAGTGAAACATACCATTCAACACACTGAATGAAAAAAAAATATTTATCTTATGTGTCTACACTCACAACAATGGTGGCTCACTCTTTCACAAATGTAAATCAATTTCTCAACAATTCTTCCTCTTGTTGGTAGCTCCCTCTGATGGTAGTTGATCCTCTAAATGGCACACAACTCCTCACATTAATCAATGGATATATCACTCCATATAATATTCTATCACTCTCATGACTATTGTGTACTCTTCTCACATAGCACCTATTCATCACAACCTCTCATGCCAAGCTTGGATACCAAAACTTAAATTAAACACACACAACAAATGGAACTATGTGGAGAAAGAGTTGGTTCTTTATTTCATATGTTGAATATGGAAATATACATGCATATGTATAGAACTTCTAGATATCAAATACTTATCTAACTGAGTGTTCTTCCTACCACTTATCTAACAGACTCTGTCAATTATTTGTCTACACTCTAACAACCTCAAAATTTGATGACAACATTGTAACAATTTGCAAGCAATTACATTTCTTTATTTATTTATAACACTTCTTCTTTATTCACTCTTCTATTTATCATCTCCACATCCATTCTTGTTCACAACAATTGCAATTGTTATTTTTTTCACCGTCATTTGTCCTCATAATCATTTTGTTCCAACAAATCCTTCATCTCTAATTGTTGCTTTCATAATCATTTTTTAATATATTGAGACTATGGTTGGAGGGTGCTCCAATTTGGAAATATTATATCATATGAAGTAATATTGGGGGTTTTTAAATTATAAAAAATGAAAGAAGTATATTTCCTAGTATATAAGGGCCAATGGATTCAGATAACTTGGAATTTTTTAACCTCATTAGATAATGCAACACAATTAGTCTTGTTAAAATATCCATTAATCTCCAATCATTTTGTTGGTTAAATTAAATATGGTAGACAAAAAGGAAAAACATGTAATCCATCAATTTGCATAATCTTTATATTGGGATTATAGGAGTTGTGTCCTGTGACCATATTATGGGTAAAACTAGAAAGGGTATTACAAATGTCACAAAAAAATGGCTTTTAAGTTGGAAATATGTAGTGGGAAGGGAGTTCATCAAAAAGATTTTAAGAAATTATTTATATTGAGTAAAATTAAAAGTATTCTTTAATATCCTATGTATGTAAATGATATGTCATAGATTGCTAAGTTTGCCCCATACAACCACATAATCACATTCGGTTTTGTTTTCAAAAAAATTTCCAAATTTTCAAATAGTCAACCACTTTTTCTCTGAAGGTTTCATTTTCTCACTACCATCATAATATCAATCTTTAAGTTATTTCTTCCACTACACCTTATTACCATCCATTAGTGGAGTTCCCCCTCCAAGGATTCTAATTTATTGAAACTTACACTCCATTTTTTTTAATCTCATAAACCTCATTGTACCATGTCACATGCTACTGTAGATTCAAAATGCATGTGTAATAATATGTTATATAAGCCCATATTAAAAATAGGGAAACGCATTAATTTTTTTTTAATATGTGCGCCATAACTTGGAAATTCACACTAAAGGATACAGAAACACATGGCACATTTGCATTAATGGATGCATAATCACTACTTAGTCTCACAAATGTCCACTTTTTTTTTGAAATGTGGGAAATAAATAACTCATTGAAGTGATCTGGGCTAGGCCCGAGATCAAACCGACTATATACTACTATAACCCAAGAGTATATCCAACAACTCGTAAGACAATATACCAATAAATTATGACTTAACAAGATTTGAGATATTTGAAGACATGTCGCCCCCATTAAAAGTTATGTTTAATATGTAGTTGATGCTCATACATCATTAAATTCCCCAAAATTAGTTCTTAGATAAATAATCAGTGAGCAAATTGAAAAGGTAATCTATTATATTTTGTGCATCTAATACACCTTATAATCTATGGTAAAACGTATACATGTCATGAATTGAACTGAACAACCAAACAAATTTTCACCTAAGGGTCAAATAAAAATACCCAACCAATTTTCACCCAATAGCTAAGATTAGACATACCAACCAATTTTTACATCATGGCTTTGGATCTAAGTAGATAATCTAGTAAAACATTTTTTTGTGAAGTCAATATGCAATGTTCTCGAGTCGATATGCAATGTCCTCCATCATGAACTCAATATAGATATTCCATTTATCATATTTTTTATAAATATGATCTCATATGCCTATCTTTCCTTTTTTTTTTTTTTCCTTTACTTTTTTTAATTAGTTAAGTGCATCTATGTAAACCAATTTATTTAATAGATCTCATGTGCATTTCTTTCCTAAATAGTTTTTCCTTGAATTTTTTTTATTGGTTAAGTGCATCTATGTAACCAACAGAATCATTAGTAACTAGAAAAAGTTAAAATAGAATCTGCTAAAATCTACTAATCTGCTTAAAAAAATAGAATTTTGTTTTCATTAGTAACTATAATCTGCTAAAATTATTCTGCCAAAATTATTTGATGATATGTCAATAGAATCATATTTTTTAGAGTTCACAATGAACATAAAATGAAACATTTAAATTAAGAAAAGTATTTAAGAGTTTGATGCTTAATTTAATGCATTGTAAAAAGGAAAATATATACACAACATTAGTTCATTACTAGTTAACTTTGTCACTTTTTGACAATTGAATCAGTTTTTTGACAGTACACAGTGAACATAAAATGAAACATTTAAATTAATACATAGTAGAAAAGTATTTAAGAGTTTGATGCTTAATTTAAAATGCATTGTAAAAAGGAGAATACACAAAACATTAGTTCATTACTAGTTAATTTTGCCACTTTTTGACAATAGAATCATATTTTTGTCAGTACATGACGCAACTCCTCCTCAAACCTCGGGTCAGAAGGTAACGTACATAGGCTCTTTCCCCCTTACACTGGCCCGAAGAGATCTTGGAAATGGCTCCTCTATTTCCCTTTCGAGAAATTTACACCCACAATCAACTTCGACAAATTCCCCCTTGTACTTCGGAAGATCGAACTTCGCACTTTCGCGATTCCAGTGGTCAAGTGCCTTGTCTCCCAATCTCCGAAACCCAAAGATAGTCAACACTTCACCCTCTCTCTCTCTCTCTCTTTCGAATTTCTCCTTATCGCGATTTCGGGAGTTGCGATGTCAGGCAACTCATCCCCTCAACTTCCGAAACCCAATTTATCGAACCTCCGATGTACTTGCAAGGTTGACCCTTCAACGGCCTCTCACTCCATCAAAACTTCAGACTTCTCGATTTCATGATTCCTAATGCAAAGGTTTCGGGACTTCACCCCATGAAAACCTGAAATGGTCAACAGAATTTGACTTCTGTGTCGATAGGTGCCACCTGTCCACCCTGCCGATTCCTATGGCCCACACGATCCTTTTTTCCCTTCAAGACTTCACATTTTATGATTTCGCGAGTCCTATTGCAAAGATTACAGGTGTTCAACCTACGAAACCCTGAAATAGAAACCCATGTGTAAATCCAACAGCCCTTATCATCTTGGATCTATGGTTCTTCCTCTCCTGAGCTTGAACCCCTCGAAAGTATTCGTCGTAACTCCACTGCTCCTCCATGAGATCTAACGGCTCACGGGACTTCGCAAATTCTTCATAGAGAATTCTGACTGTCCATTTCCCTTTCCTTCTCAAGAACTTCTGCAACTTCTAAACAAATTATTCCTATGTGCAGAATTCGTCTCCTTACAGCACAATGTCACTACACCTTCTTTCAATTCTTCAAGACACTTGGCCTCTTGCCTTCCTTCGACTCCTTCGAGGGTTAAAATCCTTCTGAGATTTCCCATGACTTTGAGTCTTTCAGGAAACTCCTGCTCACACTCCTTGCGGCAGACTTTCAAACACCTTCAAGTGTTTGACTCCCTTCAACTCTGCGCACACCTACAGCAGTAGTTCTTCACGATTTCTCAGATTCACGACTCTGAGACTTTACTCGGCCTGCGCAGTCCTTGCACGGCTCATGTGCCTAACTGCACTTATGAGGAAATGAGAACAAAAGCTATCTAGTATGAGCTTTCAGAGACAAACCTCTAAACCCTTTGTCAACGCACTCCTTGCAGACAATTCAACTGCACTCCTTGCAGGAACTCTCACTCAGATAGAGAAAAAGTTGAAACTCAATTTCCTTACTCTCTCACTCTCTCTTAGATTTCAGAAATTCAACAAGAAATCATTCATACATAGCATAAAATCAATTGCATAATAGAAAGAGTAAATCATTCATGAGAATAACATTCAAAGATTCATACACAGAGAATATTTGAACACCATGAGTCTGAATCAAAACCTCTTTGTATTAATCCAGAACTTCTGTACATGGAATTCTCACTACGACTCTCTGCTTCTTCTCTATGCTCTTGCTAATTGTTACAATAATACAAGTGAGGGTGTCTATATCCCGTTTCCCTCCTTCCTTCTAAACTGTCTAATATACACATTAATTTATATCTACTTGCATTAACTATCATAAATGCCTTCTACCTACTAAGGACGAGAGCAGATCGCTCAAGGTCCGTTTACATTTTACAAGTGTGCCTCCACTTGGAAACTTCATTAATATTTCAAAACGTTTTCAAAATTTGCATTGGGTGCTTTTCCAGCTGTCTTTTGTCTCCGCAATGGCTCGCTTGAGATGCTCCTACATCATAATCCCTCGCTTAAAAATTTTCATGGCCTCCTATCCATGAGCTCATGCACGGTTTGTCCATGCTTCTAGATCTCTACTTCATTCTCCCAGCTGGCATCTTCAACTGGATGGACCTTCCACTTGACCAAATATTCAAAGTATTGCTTTCGCCTAGTCTTTTTTCTCACTCTTTTGTCTAGTATGCGCTCCATCTACGGATTTTATGAAACTGGCATCTCTTTTGTCCGCTGGATCACTGGATATTCATTTTTTTTCCTTGTTTCCTCAGCTTTATATGGGTACAAATCTGAGATATTGAATATCGGAGAAATTCCAATCCCATCAGGTAATTCAATCTCGTAAGCATTTGCCCCAATTTTCTTCAAGACCTTACATGGTCCTATTTTGTTCATCTTCAGTTTATTATATGTTCCTTTTGGGAACCTTTCCTTTCTCAAATGTGCGAGGATCAAGTCACCAACCTCAAATTGAAGTTGTCTCCAGTGTTGATCTTCTTTGCGCTTATATTCCTGGCTTAAATTCTACAATCGCTCCTTCACCTGGCTGTGAAGTTCTTTCATTGCCTCTGTGAAATCTTCTGCACTAGCACTCCTAATCGCAGTCTGTTCTGAATCTCTCAGCTTAGAAATTCCTCTCGACTATATGCCATAGACAATATGAAATGGACTCTGCCCTGTGCTTCTATTAACTGAGTCGTTATAAGCAAATTCTACTTGTGGTAATATGTTGTCCCATTGGCTATGGTGTTCTGTCACCAGGCTTCTCAGCAAGTCTTTCAGACATCTGTTCACCACTTCTGTCTATCCATCCATCTGAGGATGATAAGATGAATTGAACAATAAGTTAGTTCCTAGATTCTTCCATAAGGTCCTCCAAAAGTGTCCTATGAACTTAGTGTCTTGATCCGAAACTATGCTCCTTGGCAAGCCATGAAGTCGAATGACTTCTTTGAAAAACAGATTCGCAATGTGAGTTGTGTCAATGGTCTTCTAACATGGAATGAAGTGTGCCATCTTGGAAAATCTATCCACCACCACAAATATTGAATCAAACCCTCTTTGTGTTCTTGGCAGCCCCAATATGAAATCCATGCTGATTGCATCCCATGGCTTCTCGGGTATGGGCAATGGTTGATAAAAACCTACATTCTGCCCCTTTCCCTTTGAATGCTGGCAAATTTTTCATCTATCCATGAACCTTTTGACATCTGCTCGCATTCCCGGCCAAAAATATGACTCATTCAACTTTGCAAACATCTTGTCGTGACCAAAATGCCCAACCAATCCTCCACTGTGTTTCTCTTTCAACAAATTCTCCCTCATGGAGCATTTCAGAATACAAAGCTAACTACCCTTAAACAGTAATCCTTCCTGGATCATGTACTCTGCACATTGGCTTCTATATCTAAGAATTAGATTCTCAATTGCTTCATACACCCCTTTAAAATCTAGATCATTTCTGTATATGTCCCTGAGATCATCAAAACCCAATGTTTTGACTCTGAACTCCTGAAATAGCAAACACTTCCTGCTCAAAGCATCAGCAACTTTGTTAGCAGTACCAGAAATATGTTTAATCACAAAAGTGAAATTTTTCATATATTCCACCCATTTAACATGTCTCTGATTCAACTTCTCCTGTTGAGTCACAAACTGCAGTGCATGATTGTCACTGTATAAGACAAAATCCTTCGAGATCAAGTAATGTCTCCATTTCTTCAATGCCTGTACAATAGCATAGAATTCCTTATCATACGTGGAGTACTTCACTTTCACTTCATTCAGCTTCTCACTGAAGTATGTTATTGGCCTGTCTTCTTGACTCAAGACTGCCCCTATTGCAAATTCACTTGCATTGCATTTCACTTGAAATGTCTTTTGGAAATCCGGCAACACCAAAATTGGTCGTTCCATGATTTTCCTCTTCAACAAATTAAAACTCTTATCAGCCTCTTTTGTCCAGTGAAAAGATTTGTGTCTCTTCTTAACTATGTCCATCATTGGTGCACTAATCCAACTGAAATTTCTAATGAACTTTTGGTAGAAACTAGCCAATCCATGAAAACTTCTCACCTCAAATATACTCTTCGGTGATGGCCAATTTTTTATTACCTCCACCTTATCTGGATCCATCCTCAATTTATCTACAGAAATAACAAAACCCAAATAAATGATCTCTGTCTTCATGAATGAAGACTTCTTCATGTTTATCAACAGCTTCTCCTGCTGTAATTTATGCATCACTATAGCCAAATGTTTCAAATTCTCTGCCACTGTTTTACTGAAAATTAGTATGTCATCCAAATACACAATGACAAATTGTCCAATGAACTCCCTCAAGACTTTTTTCATCAACCTCATGAAGGTACTCGGTGCATTTGTTAAGCCAAATGGCATAACAATCCATTCATACAACCCTTCATTAGTCTTGAATGCTATCTCCCATTCATCACCTTCTCTCATGCGGATTTGGTGATAACCTCTTTTCAAATCAATCTTCGAAAAAAAAATTGCTCCACTCAAGCAATCCATCAGATCATCCATTCTTGGCAATGGAAATCTGTACCTGATGGTTATCTTGTTAATCTCCCTAGAGTCAGTACACATCCTCCAACCTCCGTCTTTTTTCAGACTAAGTACTGTTGGAACAGCACACAGACTCAAGCTTTCTCTGACCAAACCTTTGTCCAACAAATCTTGAACTTGTCTTTTGACCTCTTCATTCTCCTACGGCGTCAATCTGTACGTGTCTTTGTTTGGAAAACTGGCTCCTAGTATGAGATCAATATGATGACTCGCGCTTCTAATCGGTGGCAACGAATGAGGTAGTTCATCCACTACTATGTCAGCGAACTCTTCCAGCAGCTCCTGAACCTCTTATGGTAAATCATCCACTCTTGTGCTGGTCAAAACAATCTTCGATTTCCTAACCACAATGAATTGTGGTTCTTCCTTCTTCTTGACCTCAGTAAGAAGTTCCTTCCCACTCATGAGAAGTACATTGTTTCTTAATTTAGGTTTCATCTCCTTATCCATGATTAGAAGCAACATGTGAGTTCTCCCATTCTTCTCTAGGGTGTATGTGCTCATTCTCCCATCATGAATCACATTCCTGTCATATTACTACGGTCTACCCAGCAATAGATGACAAACATCCATAGGAATAACATCACATAATATCTTATCATTATATCCTCCTATCTTAAATTCAACTAAACATTGTTTAGTGACAGTTACCTAATGTCCTTTTTGTAGACATGAAACTCTGTATGGGCTTGGATGTTCAATCATTTCCAGCTCCAATTTCTCTACCATCTCCGTAGAAATGAGGTTATCTGTGCTACCAATGTCCACAATGACCTTGCATACCGTGTCCTTGGTCTTGCAAGCATTCCGAAAAAGTTTGTTTCTTTGGACTGAACTCTCCACCTCCTTCTCTGGTGTCAAAAGAGATTTTCGCATCATCAGCGATCTTCTGCCTTTAGCATCTTCTGCCTCAATATTCCACCTCTGCGCTTTGGTGATGTGAGTCTCACCTCCTTCTTTGTTTTTATCTGAACACTCATAAGACTTGTGGCCATTCTTTCCACATGTGAAGCATGTTATTACTCCACCTCTTCCCCTTCCTCTGCCTCTAGTACGAGGGAAAATATTATTATCAACATAATCTCCTCTCTGTTTGGTATGTTGTCCTCTCTATTCAGCATATTTCCCTCGCTGTGAGGTTCCACCTCTCTCAGTTCGAGTCTAAGGTTTCTTCCAGTCCTCCTTGGGCTTCTGATTTTTATCCTGGGCAACTGATTTGCCTTTGGGCTGACTTCTGCCTCGACCTCTTTGACCCTTCTTTTGGCTCAACTTCTCTTCTGCCTTTAGAGCCATCTAATAAGCATCTTCCATCGTTCAGAGGGTTATCATGCTCATCTCATCCTGAATGTCGTATCTTAGACCATTCATGTATCTAGAAACCTTTTCATCATCTCTTTCTCGATGACCTACCCTGATGTTCAGCCTGTAGAATTCTTCAGTGTATTCTTTCACTGTCATCATCTTTTGTCTCAAGTTTTGCATTCTTTGAAACAAAGTGATCTGGTAATCTCTGGGGATGAATTTCGCCTTCATCTTCGCGATCATTCTATCCCAACTCTTGATCTTCTGCTTGCCTTTGCAGCGTCTATCAGCTTGTATTTCATCCCACCACAATGTTTCATGTCCTTTTAATCTCGTGACAGCATGTTTGACCTTCTTGTCCTCTTCGACATCTTCATAGTCAAAATATGTGTCCAGAGCTCTAATCCAGTCTAGAAGTTCCTCTGCATCCAAGTTTCCCTCATAAACTGGAATGTCCATTTTTTCTCGTGCACCCATTCTTGCAATAGCCCTAATCAAACATTTGTTTGCTGCATCTTTGGCTGCAACTTCCTCTCCTTCATGTTCAACCTCAATTTCACTTTCGGAATCACTAAGATCCCCAACACTTACTATACACCTCTGTGTTGTTTCCATGTCTTTGAGTCTGGCGTGTAGGTCACACATCTCTCTCTCCATGGATGGATCAGTCATCTGCCTACCCCTTCTTCTCGTCATTTCCCTGTCCTCTGGTGGATCGAGTGTTTGCCTGTCCCTTCTCCTTGGCGGCATGGTGAATTCTCCTTTTCCCTGCTACAGAAAGCAAAGAAACCTTTCTGCGCTCTGATACCAAACCTGACGCAACCCCTCCTCAACCCGTGGGTCAGAAGGTCATGTACACAAGATCTTTCCCCCTTACACTGGCCTGAAGAGCTCTCGGAAATGGCTACTCTATTTCCCTTTCGGGAAATCTACACCCACAATCAACTTCGAGAAATTCCCCCATGTACTTCGGGATATCGGACTTCACACTTTCGCGATTCCGGTGGTCAAGTGCCTTGTCTCCCAATCTCCAAAACTCAAATATAGTCAACACTTGACCCTCTCTCTCTCTCTCTTTTGAATTTCTCCTTATCCTGATTTCGGGAGTTGCGATGTCAGGCAACTTGTCCCCTCGACTTTCAAAACCCGATTTATCGAACCTCTGATGTACTCGCATGGTTGACCCTTCAATGGCCTCTCACTCCACTGAAACTTCGGACTTTGCAATTTCAAGATTCCTAATGCAAAGGTTTCGGGACTTCACCCCACGAAAACCCGAAATGGTCAACAAAATTTGACTTTCATGTCGATAAGCGCCACCTGTCCACCTTGCCGATTCTTGTGGCCCACACGATCCTTTTGTCCCTTTGGGACTTTGCGTTTCATGATTTCGTGAGTCTCGTTGCAAAGATTATGGGTCTTCAACCTACAAAACCCATAAATAGAAACCCACGTGTAAATCCAACGGCCCTTGTCGGCTTGGATCTACGGTTCTACCTCTCCTGAGGTTGAACCCCTTGAAAGTATTCGTCGTAACTCCACTGCTCCTCCGTGATATCTGACAGCTCACGGGACTTCGCGAATTCTTCACGGAGAATTTCGACTGTCTGTTTCCCTTTCCTTCTCAAGAACTTCTACAACTTCTAAACAAAGTATTCCTATGCACGGAATTTGTCTCCTTGCAGCATGATGTCACTACGCATTCTTTTGATTCTTCAAGACACTTGGCCTCTTGCCTTCCTTCGAATCCTTTGAAGGTTAAAATCCTTCTGAGCTTTCCCATGACTTCGAGTCTTTCAGGAAACTCCTGCTCACACTCCTTGTGGTAGACTTTGAAACACCTTCAAGTGTTTGACTCCCTTCAACTCTGCACACACCTGCAGCAAATTTCTTAACGGTTTCTCAGATTCATGACTCTGAGACTTTACTCGACCTGCGCACTCCTTGCATAGCTCTTGTGCCTAACTGCACTTCTGAGGAAATGAGAACAAAATCTATCTAGTCTGATCTTTTAGAGACAAACCTCTAAACCCTTTGTCAATGCACTCCTTGTGAACAATTCAACTATACTCCTTGCAGGAACTCTCGCTCAGATAGAGAAACAATTGAACTTCATTTTCCTTACTCTCTCACTCTCTCTTAGATTTCAGACATTCAACAAGAAATCATTCATACATAGCATAAAAGAAATTGCATAATAGAAAGAGTAAATCATTCATGAGCATAACATTCAAAGATGCATACACAGAGAATATTTGAACACCATGAGTCTGAATCAAAACCTCTTTGTATTAATCCAAAACTTCTGTACATGGAATTCTCACTACGACTCTCTGCTTCTTCTCTATGCTCTTGCTAATTGTTACAATAATACAAGTGAGGGTGTCTATATCCCGTTTCCCTCCTTCCTTCTAAACTGTCTAATCTACACATTAATTTCTATCTACTTGCATTAACTATCATAAATGCCTTCTACCTACTAAGGACGAGAGTGGATCGCTCAAGGTCCGTTTACATTTTACAAGTGTGCCTCCACTTGGCAACTTCATTAATATTTCAAAACGTTTTCAAAATTTGAGCTAGGTACTTTTCCAGCTATCTTTTGTCCCCGCGCTGGCTCGCTTGAGATGCTCCTGCATCAGTACATAGTGAACATAAAATGGAACATTTAAATTAATACATAGCAAAAAAGTATTTAAGAGTTTTATGCTTAATTTAATGCATTATAAAAATGAGAATATACAAAACATTAGTTCATTACTAGTTAAATTTGTCATTTTTTGACAATAGAATCATATTTTTTACAGTACACAGTGAACATAAAATGAAACATTTAAATCAATACATAGCAAAAAAGTATTTAAAAGTTTGATGCTTAATTTAACGCATTGTAAAAAAGAGAATATACA